>SNQJ01S0112155.1:0-28659 GCA_010110895.2 Picea sitchensis
AAGGATAATATCGAAAAGGTTCAGAGCGATGTGTTTTTGGTCCGATAAACCGGGTTCAATGTTAGGTTGTCTTACAACGAGGACAGTCATAGAGGAATAGTAAAATTAAAGGAAAGTTTCAAAGTTTTAAATGTTGTCTCAATTCAATTGTATAAAAGAGAACTATATGATTTAAGGTAAAAGATAAATTACAAACCAAAGGCCTTTTCCCGTAACTGTGTTATCTATTAAATAATTGATGTGTGTGAAAATGTGAGAAAAAACATAAAGTTGTTTATAATACGAGACTCCTATCAAGGGAGAATATCGCCATGTAAACAGAAAAAGAAAAAGGTGAGAAGAAATATGATGAATGTATAAGATATGAAAATATAAAGAGTCCACAGATCTTGTATCTGCTAATATCCGATACAGAGGAAAATTTGTAAACTATATAGACAATTAAAAATTAATCACCACAGTAGAGGTTTTATTAAATTGCAATAAAACATTCATCAAACATATATGTGTGAAATGAAATTGAACATGAAATCAGAGAGGAAACAAACTCATAACACAGTCTTGATGGAATCAAGAGTCTTCGGATTGATTTGTATTAATATTCAAAAGGAGAGAGTCTCTATTACAATCGACCAAAATAGGTCTAGCCCTTTTTCTTTCTTCAAAGTGCATATTTATACAAATCTCTACATGCTGGAATCTCAATCGTTACAGAGGTTTTCGGTTACAACAAAAAAGGATATTAATCATTTCAATTCTTTGTCTCTATCCTTGTTTAGTACCGAAAACCTTCCCCTTCGCATGTTCTGTGCAGGTGATGCACTTCTCCACCAATTGGGATATCAACCTGGAAGGTTTTGCTTGATTATTAGCCTCAAAAGTATAACAATCTTTCACCAATTGTGGCAACTTTCCTTCCACCTGTCGGTCATGGGCGTTGATATAACATAATTGTACACTTAGTTTAATTATCCATTTATCTATTTGGACTATGTTCATCTGGGTTATTTGTGATATTTCAGCCAACTCTCTTTCTTCATTCTCAATGATCTTGAGCAGGTGCTTGGCTACATTGATTCGGCCTAGTGTTTCTGTGTTGCTTCCACCATCAAGACCTAACAAATTTCCATCTATGAAGCCAAAAGTTTCTTCACAAGATTTGCTTGCCTCTTTAGCTTGTTGCCTGCCTTCTGATATGTTACACTCCCATTCTTTCAGCAAGATGTTACCTCGGGTCTACTCTATGATGGAAAACCTAGAACTACTACCTATTTCCTTTTTCGTCGTGGCTATAATAGCTCCTGGAAAGCAACCTGAGTTGCCCCGGCTCCCTTTTCTCTAAGAGAGAGGTTTTCCAATACTTGATCAATGAGTTGGAAATTGTTTTGAATTGTTTCCACCTTAGCAAGTAGACCTTGCTAAGCTGTCGACACTCTTTTTCTAATTTCTATAGCTTGGGATTGAAATATCCCGATATCAATTACCTAGCTTTCAGTGAAGTCTAATTTGGCCTGTATCTTCCCTATCAATTCTCCTTTTTGGCCTATCTGTATTTGGTTGTTCTGAGCCATCATCTATGTCTGTTCAAGATTGGCTTTGAGCCGCTCGATTTATTTTTGATCAGCTAATCTAGCCTGCTCTATACATGTATTCGCCTGATCTTTGGCAGTTGCCTCTGTTGTAGCTATTTTAGCCTCTAATGTTTTGATCAAGCAATTTTTTCACTTCAGTTGATCCTTTAGGGTCCTAACTGAATATTGGTTGGTTGTAGAGGAAGCCCCCAATGTTCCTGCTATTTGAGTTGCAAATTCTTCTCTTTTCATAGTTTTCCCATCAGCTAATATTTTAAATTTCTTGGTTGCTATGCATGCTTCTTAATAGATTTCTTGTCTCACAACAGCCTTTCTCTTCTTATCGAAGAATAATTCATTCGGAGGTAGCTCTTCCATAGTTATAGGCGTTAATTCTTCGTCAAAAATACAACCTACGTCTGGGATCCCCTTTGTGGATTGTAGGGGGGTAACAGTAACGATGGGATTTCCGACCTGCTTATATGATTTCCCTAGAGTAACCACCGAGGTTGGCTCTCTTGGAGGGTTAGGACTCTCGGCTTCCTGTTTCGGGCCCCCAGTTTTCTCTTTCTTTTCTTGGTGTTCTTCTTGGTTGGGTGTTGAATCTTTGGAGCCCTCGGATTTCATTTGTTGCACCTCTACGTTCGTTGGGTTCACACCCCATAATACTGGGGGAAGGCAGCTCCACTGGTGTTCTTGGAATTTGAAAACATCGGCCCTCTCTTCGGGCGACAGGGCTTGTATTTGACCCAAAAATTTGGCTTAAGATCTTGTGCCTTGGAAAATATCATCATGAGGCAAATTCTCGTGTTCAAATATTTTAAGGCCATAACTAGCCATGTGATTACTCATGACCCAGTGTGGGTCGTGTTTCTTGAATTCAATGTGAACCAATTTAATATCTTCCAAGGCTGCTGCCTCAGCCTTTGCATGCCTGAAATCTAATAAAGAATAGGTATTTAAATGAATGGGGAAAGGTGGCCACACCTTCTTCAAAAATCCCTTAAGCTCTTTGCTTATGCCACCAATCATGATTTGCCTCGCGATTTCGCGACAAACCAGCCTATCGGGTATAAATAATGGTAGAGCATGTGGAGGAACAGAGGCGCCAAAAACCCTGATGTATGAAAATTCTGCCTCCACGTACCAGTTGGCCATGCTGCTCAAATTTGTCGCGATGTTATCTAATAGCCTGGGCGGTGGATTACCGAAGATGGTGACATGCATCGGTACCATTACCCAATTGAAAATTTCGTATATGAAATCTACGGCCTTATCCTCCCAAAGCTTTGAATGGTATACATGGATAGGCTCAACATTATATGGAGCCCAGCTCCAGCTCATTAAGGGAAAAGGTATCATGAAACACATGACGTCCAAGATGTATGTGGACATAAAAAATGAAGCGGCCTTCCCACTCGCCTGCTGCGTCTGATATTCTATAATCCAACTGGTTAGAATATTTGACAACAATTTGGTCCAGTCGAAGGAACAGCCTTCTGTGACTATATGCATCAGAGAAACCCACGAGAGGAAAAAATGTGTGGTGTCCTCCATGCCATACAATCTAAAAGTCATCATTGCTATGTATTTGAATTGTGGCTCCAAGGAAGATATGGAATAAACTCTGTTACTATCTGCCCTGAACTTCGCGGGGTGTGAGACCCAATCCTTGATCAAATAAAATAAGCTTTTGCGATATTGCTCTCATTCCTTCTGTTTAAAATCCTCCAAAAACTCAGCATTGTATGTGAAGGTCGGCGTGGATGACAATTTGTACATCTCCTATAAGTGTTCTGGTCTAAAGTTCCCAATAGTGACCTTCTACTCGTTGATGATGGTTTTGGTCGGAATATCTACATGGTCTAGTGCCCATCAGATCATATCATAGTAAGGAAGAAGACATGGTATGGCCGCTACTTTATGCATTTCTTCTTGGATGACGATCTTGTATTTGGTGGCCAAGTCATCCTTCTCATTATCACTGGAATCATCTGAACATTCTACCAATTCGGACTGCAGAATCTCGGAGATGTATGACCAGGTTCTGACAAAATCAACACTTCGTGGTGAAGTATTTGAGACATTATCTGAGACTTTCCCTAAACTCTGAGCACTTTCCTTGGATTCTTTTCATGGGGCCATGACAGAGGGTTCTGATTTATCTCTCCTGTGGTAAAAATATGTATACATACAAAAATTAGTTTGCTGAGAAAGGCTTCTCTGTGCAAAATAGAAATGAGCTTTGTGGTACTGAAAGAAAGAGACCTATATCTTAGACCATTTAAAACCTCGACGACCTTATGAAGAGAACGGTAAAATCATTTTTAGAGACAGATTTAGCAATAAAAACCATATCCTTACTTGTTGCTTCGCCTCATTTCCAATTAATGCCATAAATTTCGACGGTTCGTGACACAAGTTGGCGCAAGGAAAATTTTAAATTTACCTCGTAGACTGTGCATATTATTATTTGTATTAAACACCGATTAAGTTGGATTAGCTTCTTTAATTAGGCTTTCTTAAACTTTAATCAACCTTTCGGAGTTCGCCATATCAGGAGTTTTCACTCTAACCTTTCAAGCCCTTAAAACCCGAGATCGCGATGACGCGATCTAGTTAAGAGAAAACGTAATCTGGATTAAGCGTTTAATTAGTCATGTTTAGTTAATATTGCGAATTCGCGACTCAGGGCTTTGAAAGTATAGTTTCTAGGAGGAGTGTATGCCGAGTCGCAAAATCTCGAGATTGCGATGATTAGATCTAGTTAAGAAAGAAAGTAAACAAGATTAAGTGTTTAATTAATCATGTTTTTTTTTAATATCGCGACTTCGCGACGCAGGGATTCGAAGGTATAGTTCCCGAGAGGAGCATATGTCGAGTCATGAAATCCCGACAGATTTTAACTATGGTTAAAAACATATTCATCCTTGACACTAACCCAGGTAACTTATGTTAATGTCTCGCGGTTTCTCCTATCGGATTTGTGATGGAAAGTTTTTTGGAGAGAGTGAACGTTGAGACGCAAGACCCCGATAGCACTTGACTAGGGTTTAAGGAACCTTACTCTTAGCTTTAACCTGAGGTAATCTTTTTAAAATCTTTTTGTAACTTCGCGCATCGGGGCTTGTAAACATTGTGACTCGTAACTCCTGAAACGCGATATCTCGAGGTAAAGAAAAGTGAAAAAGTTTGCTCAATGGTTAAAAGGTAATGGCTTAAGAGTATAACGGCCATCGCCACTCTGTATATCAAGACTACTGGTATTTTTAGTGGGTAAGGTCATGAAGTAAAAGACAACTTAAATTCCAACCTTTGATTTAAAAAAAACACATTTAAACTAGTTGAAAAAGATGGCTCCAACATAGGCTCCAACTAGGGATCTCATCTCCCTGAGAGATGGCAAAAACAGTAGACCACGTGCCTATATTGGGTAAATGGAGTCATTTGTTTTACTTCTGTGAAACTTGCTTAAGGAAAAAGGGATACAGAGGGAAGAAGAGATTTCGTCTTTTACTTCTGAAAAGCTTTTCAACACTCAAATACATTTCACACTCAGCTCCAATCCCTTTCACGACTTTCTCTTTCTCTTTGTTGAATTTAGGTCTACATTCAGACAATCAAGACAGTCCTAGGAAATCCAACAGATCTTGTGGCTTTTGGTTTGCATCAAACAAATTTTATTACATTTTTTTAATCGGGGAGCCCTGTCTAAACTTAGGATGTAGATCCGGTTTCAAGAGAATTGATTACCCGAGTAGAGTGAGATTCATGTATAACAACCTTACAGATATCTCAGATATTGCTTCACTGCCAGTGAGCCTATTCAGTACCCCAGTGAAGTTCTCTGGCCCTTTTTTTGAATTTCCTTTCACCACTTTGGAATATATTTATGCATTTAAATGCTAAGACGAGGGCAATCATTTCTGAATTTCCTTTCATCGTCTTTTCAGACTAGATGGACAATTAAATATGACTTTCCTTTCACCATATGTTTTATAATTTACTTTTCAGAACATGAAGTGGGGGCAATCAGTTTGTATGAGGGGTGATATCTACGTAATATTTTGCAATGGAGGTCTGTCAACTTACTTTGATTACTCGGTACCAACCCTCCCTTAACTTTCACCACACCTTAGCCTGCAGGGAAAAAGGGGAAAAATTATTTCTAGGGGTCTTCCTTCGAGCAAGCCTCAATCTTTCGAAACTGTTGAGAAAACTAGAATAGTCAGGATCACCCTATGCATCACTTTTTTTAGTAAGAGGCTGAGGAGTTGTGAAGACCAGCTTACTTTCCAAAATTTGCTTTGCATCTTTCAAAATTAAAACGTAATCTCTTCTCCCCATGTATGCAAACTCGGAAAGATGCTTGGCTTTTCAAGAACGTAAATCTGAAAACAGAAAGAAGGGTAATGGATAGAGATCTGTAACTGAAAGACAAGGGTCAAAAATTAAAACTGACTCTTGAAATCCCTTTTTGAAGAGGCTTTACTTTCTCTGCTTATTTTAACCCTCCTATATTTATTTTAAGTGAAATTTCTTAGGACCCAGAGCGAGTAGTTGTTCTTTTAATAACCATTCAAGTGAAAACATTATATTCATGAGACCATTGCGGCATTTTGAAAATCTTTGTTAGAAAAATAAAATTCTTAGGAATTCATACCTTTACCTTACCATTTTATAATAACAGAAAACGTTTTCTATCACCTGTTTTGGCGAATTTATTTTCCGATATATGACCTTCTGTTTACCCCTTTCGCTCGTTTGGGCTGCAAACTGGAATCTTGAAAGGGAAAAATGATATATATATTAATTTTTTTAGTTGAATGTATTGAAAATTCTGTATTTCTATTTCTACAAAAATCACTGACCTGATTAATTATTGGTGAAAGTGCACTTACCAAAAATAAATTATGAAATAAAAAGAAAACAAAACCTGATATATACAGTGGAAATTTTTTGGGAACCAATTATTGCATATAATGTTTTAAATAACGCCCGTTGACAGGGGCATTGAAAATTTTACTGTCCAGATTTTCTAATAGGAACGAATTCTTTCCTTCGGGAGCTGCGACTCTGAATGGTCCATACCAAATATGATCAAATTTACCGTGTTTCGTTGAGTATTCCTTTCTAGCATCCCATCTCAAGACCAAATCGCCTGGGAGAAATTCTTTGTCTTTTGCCTTACGGTCAAATAACGTTTTCATGTCATATTGGTATTTCTGCAACCTTTCGTCTACTTCGACCCTGTGCTGTTGCACTTCAATTAGCTGATTTATCCTTCTGGTGACATGATTTGGTTCTTCTTTCTCATCTTTCCATAATTTCATCATGGGGAGAGCTAGATTTATCGGTAATACCACGTCTGTCCTGTACACCATTTGGAAAGGTGAGGTGCTGATAGATTTTTTCGTGCCTATCTGATTCGCCCATAAGGCATATTTCAAATGCACATGCCAAGATTTTTTATTATCGTCCAACACTTTCTTAATTACATTTATCAAACTCTTGTTTGAAGACTCGGCTAGTCCATTTCCTTGGGGATAATAATCCATGGAATGACCAAGTACGATATTATATTTTTGGCAAAAGTTGATCATAGCCATAGATTTGAAAGCATGGGTGTTATCTGTAACTATATTTTGGGGGCAGCTAAATCTAGACAAAATGTTGTCTTCGAGGAAGTCTATTACCAAATCTGTTGCCCTTCTAGTTGGAATAGCCTCCACCCATTTAGTGAAGTAATCTGTGGCAATCAAGATCCATTTGTGTTGAGCGCTAGAATGGGGGTTAATTTTGCCTATAAAATCTAGCCCCCATTGATGGAAAGGAGCTTCCGTTTTGACCGGAACCAATGGTAGCGCTGGGAGTTTATGCTTGCCTGCGAACAGTTGGCACGGGTTATAGGCTCTGACTTTGGCATTTACGTCTAAGAAAAGTTTTGGCCAATAATACCATGCCCTTAGGATCTTATAAGATGTTTCCCTCCAAGCGTGATGTCCCCCACAGACACCCTCATGAAATTCTCTTATGACCCTCTATGTTTCTGATTCAACTAAACATACCAACAAGAAACCTAGTGGGTCCTTCCAATACAATTGATTTTGGATATCAGTACTTGACCGCACGTAATTTCAGCGTTCTGGCTTTGGATGGTGATAAATAACTCGGGAATTTCAATGTCATCAGGTATGACACTATGTTTTTGTACCAGTCTGATGATACAAACATTTCTTCGATTTTGATTGTGCTTGTTGTCTCATCAAACTCGTTTATATCCACACCTTCTTCATATCCTTGTAGGCCATTTATACCGAGAGATATGAAATTTGATTCTGCTAAGAGTTTGGCCAAACCTTTTCCTTTTACCAATTTCGTTGGTTTTATCTCCAGGTCGAATTCTTGAATTTTTGCAAGCCATCGTCCCCTTTTTCCATCACTGTCATATTGCACCAAAATATCTTTTACAGAACTGGTAGGTACATACGCAATTATCTTGGAATGCAGCACATAGGTTATGAATGCTTTCAATGCATTCACCATAGCATATGCTTGCTTTTCCATTATATCATATTTAAGTTCTGCGTCTCTGAGACTCTTTCTAAAAAAGGCTATCGGCTGTTAGAAACCTTCTTCATTTTTCTGGAGGAGTACCGCAGCGATTGTGAGTTCGGAGGTGAATGAGAAAATAAGAAAATCTTTTAGATAATCAGGGCTTGCCAGTACAGGTGCCTCGCTTATGACTTTATTGATGTGTGCAAACGTTTCTTTGGCTTTTGCTATCCATTTCACTTCACTATTTTTGTTTAGCATATCTGTGATCAATTTCACAATTTCAACAAAGTTTGGAATAACTCTCCTCAAAAAAATTATTTTTCCTAAGAATGACTGAATTTCTTTTACATTCCTAGGAATATTTATAGTATCTATAGCCTCAACTCTTTTAGGATCGATTTTAATACTGTCTCAAGACACAATATGGCCCAAGAGTTTACCTTCTTTCATGGCGAAGTGAGATTTTTTTCGATTCAAAGACAGACCAAACTTACGGCATTTCTCAAACATCTGCTTGAGATGTATCAGATGATCTTCATCAGATTTAGAAAAAACAATTAGATCATCAAGATAAATGACCACAAATTTGTCCCTTTCACTGATGAAGGCAATGTCCATAGCACGTTGGAAAGTAGTGTCTGCATTCATTAGACCAAAAGTAATTTTATCATACATAAAATTACCCCAAGGGGTAGTGAAAGTTGTTTTCTCTTTATCTAGTTCACTTACGGCAATTTAATTATACCCAGTGAACCCATCAATCATCGACATCCTATTTTCCCCAACCACCTTTTCTAAAACGTGATCCATTTTGGGTAGAGGGTAGTTATCCTTGAGGGAGGACTTATTCAGATTTCTAAAGTCCACACACAGTATAATCTCCCCACTCTTCTTTCTGACTGGGACCAGGTTTGCTACCCAATCGGAGTATCTCAAAGGTACTATTATTTTTACATCCAAGAGCTTTTTAACTTCCTTTTTTACCATAGGAAATAAAATAGGGTTGATCTATCTGAGTTTTTATCGAAAGGGTTTGACACCAGGTTTTAGAGGTATCTTGTGTTCGATCACAGCGGTGTTGTAGGTTCTCATCTCTTCATAAGACCAAGCGAAAACATCTTTATACTATCCGAGCAAGTCCTTATACTTGTTTTTTACCTCAGGAGCAAGGTAATTCGATATTTTTACCATCCTAGGTTCTTCTTTGGTCCCTACATCACAGTCTTCAACCTCCTCTGGTTGCGATTACAGGGTGGATTTCAAGGGTATGTCATTCTGATCGAACAGTCTCTCCAAGGGGATCAGTCCTTTAGGAATATGATTGTTCTTTAGAACCAGCATGCAATGATTTGAAATCTTTTCCTAGAAATCTTGAGGGTCCTCTCCTTCTTGCATGATCCATATGTGATCATTTTGATTCTCTTGATCAATGTGAGTTTTAGAGAAGTCGCCCACTGCTTCGAGGAATTTCCTGATATGTTCATCATCCTCGAAAACCTGCCAGTGTTGTATGTTGTTCGGGATGGATGGTTTGTGCCTTACCTCTATGTGGTATTTTAATTTAAAAGTTGTAGGGGGAGAGAACGTCGAGGCTGCCTTGGCTAATGAATCGGCCTGCAAATTTTCGGTGTGTGGGATGAAGTGGATATTTACAGATGAGAAGAATTTTTCCATTAGATCCCAGGCACAATTTATGTACGATCTCAATCTCGAGTGCTTGGCCTGGTATTGTCGATTTATCTGTTTGACTATCAACTCTACGTCTCCATATACTTATAGTTTCTTTATGTTCAGCTTCTTGGCAGCTTCCAATCCTAATATTAAGGCTTCATACTCACATACATTGTTGGTGTAGTCTATATCTCATTGCAGCTTGTAAGAGAAAGGGATGACAAATTTATTTTCAGGTGCCACAAAAAGTACTCCTGCACCTGCTCCTTCACATGACAGGGCACCGTCAAAAAACATTTTCCAAATCCCAGTGCTATGCATATTGTCTGATTCTTTCTCATCTATGTACTTTTATTCTGTGCAGCTATCTATACCATCATCAAAAGACAGAATGCAATTTCCTAGATCTTGATCAACAATATAAACAGGAAAATTGTTAGGATTCATAGGCTCGCTTACTATATAGGTTAACCTTGTTTCCCTATATAACCGAGTAAGTTGTCCACCAAACACAGGACTTGTGGCGTAAGTCATGTCCAATTGGAGGGACCCCCCAAGTTTGGCTCCCCATGACCTAGATAGCAGTAAGCCATAATTTGGGGGAATAACAACAATAACTACATCCATCAGGACACTTTTGACTGAGATCTGTGCAAGGGTGACTATTAAATCTTTTATCATACCCATGCACTTAACTCTTCTCGAATCGAAAGAGTAGAGATCTCTGTAAGGCATGCTGATCTCAAGGCCTAGTCTATCCATAATAGTTTTGGGCATCACATTATGTGAAGCTCCAGAGTCTAGCATGTAGTTATGCAGCAGTCGATCGTGCACATTTAGGGTGATATAGAAAGGAGCGACGGTGTCTCTAGCACCCTCGAAATGTGGTCCAAAAGTGATATTGGACTTATCATCTTCCAAGTTTATCACGTCAGATTGACTTTCTGGGTCTCAACAACCTATCACTTTGGTTATCTATTTTCGATATGCAGGATTCTTTGCTAATTCAACCAGAGGGATCGGTATTTTGATCCTATTTATCTCATTTTCAAAACTAAAACCTCCAGTGCCCTTCTCTGCTTCTCTGGTTGAAACTTTGAAATCTTTCTTCTCCAACTTATTTGTCTGAGCTGATTTATTACTCATGATTTTATTTGTCGGTATATGTGTATTGACTGTCTTGATTTCCTTTGTTTGGGTCTCAACCTATTTCATTATTTGATCCAGTGAGTCTGTCCTTTTTAGTTTGTTATTAGATATTTTGGTCTCTTTTGGGGAGGGCTCGTATACTTCGCCTCTACGGAGAATTTTCTTGCGTTGAGTAGTCAACGCAGGTTTGTTTTTAGACCTCAGGTTATACCTAGGTTGGACTTATGCCATTATTGAATCAGTTACTTCTTGATAGTCAGGGACATTTATATTGTTTATGTCATCATCTGTATCTGAGAGTTGTTGTTTGTTTAAGGAATTTTCATAATATTCTTTAGTTACATAAGGTTGTGTGCAGTTGTCACCCAAATTTGTCACATCTGCATCCAAATCCTCGAAATCTTGTAGGTCGTTTCCACCTATAAAATTTTCATTTTTTAGACGGGTTTGAATTTTCTGATCTTCATTTTTAATCTGTATTTGTTGATTTTGAGGATTGGGGTTTCATCTGAATTCTCTTTTAATGAAGGGATCGGCCTTAGACTAATCCGGCTCCATCCTAGAAATTTTGTTTGACAACTCCTTAATAATCCTGGCCATATCATCCATTTTGTCATCTGTGGATCTATTAGACCCTAAGGGTCTCGCTTGTTCCCTAAAACGTTTGGTTTCTCGGTTTCTCGTTTCTACCTTAGCTTTTAAATTGTCAAAAGCCATCATGTTAGATTCGATTTCCATAGCATCATCCTGCATTCAGGTTAAGGTAGCCCCTCTTCTTTCTCTTAAGAGAAGAGCAAAATCAGGTTCGAAAGCTCCTGCGAAGGTTACCTTGGTTGTAGGTTGGGATGGTTTAACTTCGGCTGGGATCTTATTATACAGCTTGTTAAATATTTGAATAAACTCCATAACTGTTTCTGAATTATTTTTCTTTAAATATCCGAACTCGGTCAAATAATACAAGTGGTCTTTCCTTTCGCCCCATTGTCTAAGGAAGGCGTCTTCTAGGGAATCGTAGGATAATATCGATCTTGTGGGTAGGCTTCGAAACCAGGTTCATACCTATCCTTTGAAAGTTTGAACAAATATCCTCGAATACATGTCTTTGTGCTCGAGACCTAGGATATCCGTGAACTGATCAAAGAAGTTTATATGTTCGGCTGCGGTCAAGTCTCCTTCTCCTGTAAACTCAGGTAAGTTTTTTATATAATTTTTAGGAAGGTCATGAAGAGGGATGGGTAGAACCAAAGGCACATATCTCGCAGCCACCTTAGCAAAAACTCTGGGAGGAGGGAGAGGTCCTTGGCCTCTTATTCCTCCTCCTGGAGCCCCACCACCTCCTAAAACTACTCCACCTCCTCCTCCGGCTGCTGCCATCGATACTACTGGATAGGGAAATGGTGTATTGTATAGAGGGTTCTGGAATACTAAAAGTGAATCTTTAGTTTCTTCGTAAGATGAGAAAACCAAAGACGGGTGATAAGGGATGCGAGGACTTGGCTCTTCGGATTTGCAAGAAATGTAATCAGGGGAACCCGTGGGCATGTAATCTAAGTGTAAAGTATACTCTCTGAGACCTAGTGAGGTCGTGAGATCTAACTAAAAAGTTGGCAGGATATCAATCTCTGATAAATCCACTGCAGGGCTCTTACCTCTGTATACATAAGAGGTGGTCAAATGGGTTTTACTTTTAGTCTAAGAGAGAGCTAAGGTTGGATTAATGGTTTCGGGTGGAGAAATGTGTGAAGTTGAAGGTTCGGAAGAACTCTTGGTCTTGTGTTGCGAGAATTTAAGCTGGTAGACTACAGTAGTTGGCTTGAGAGAACCTCTTTCTTTCAAAAAAAATTCAGGATCGGAAACAAGCATGGTCTGTTTGCCCTATGGGTTTTGTTTGGTATTCCTTCGACCGGATGCCAGCTTATTTAAACGTGGAGTTGCCAAGTGAAAGATAAGAAAAGCCTTTAAATGGTTTTCACTCTTTGTTCACTATCAAAGGGTGAAACTTGCGAGAATGTCGTTCTTCCCAGGGAAAAGGTTTCGTAACTTTGTTCCCCGGCAACGGCGCCAAAAAGATGTTGTTCCAGAGTCTGTACTTAAGGCTTAGAAAGTACAGTGTCTAGGCATCTAAAAGTGAGTAAAGGATAAACAAGGGGGAAAGCATCAACCTTCGGGAAAGGAAGCTAAGGTTGATTTCCAGGTTGTCGTTGTCTAGCCTCCAACTGTTCCTGGATGTTTATATATCGTTCAATAGCGTCCCATGAACGTTCAAGTTCTACCCGGGTAGTGGTTGTTTTAAGGATAGTATCAAAAAGGTTCAGAGAAATATGTGTTTGGTCCGATAAAATGGGTTCAATGTTAGGTTGTCTTAAAACGAGGACAGTCATAGAGGAACAGTAAACTTAAAGGAAAGTTTCAAATTTTTAAATGTTGTTTCAATTCGATTGTATAAAAGAGAACTATATGGTTTAAGGTAAAAGATAAATTACAAACCAAAGGCCTTTTCCCGTAACTTTGTTATCTATTAAATAATTGATGTGTGTGAAAATGTGAGAAAAACATAAATTTGTTTATAATACGAGGCTCCTATCAAGGGAGAATCTTGCCCTGTAAACAGAAGAAGAAAAAGGTGAGAAGAAATCTGACGAATGTATAAGATATGAAAATCTAAATATTCCATAGGTATTGTACCTGCTAATATCCGATACAAAGGAAAAGTTGTAAACTATATAGACAATTAAAAATTAATCACCACAGTAGAGGTTTTACTAAATTGCAGTAAAACATTCATCAAACATTTATGTGCGAAATGAAATTGAACATTAAATCAGAGAGGAAACAAACTCATAACATAGTCTTGACAGAATCAGGAGTCTTTGGATTGCTTTGTATTAATATTCAAAAGGAGAGAGTCTCTATTACAATCGACCAAAATAGGTCCAGCCCTTTTTCTTTCTTCAAAATGTATATTTATACAAATCTCTACATGCTGGAATCTCAATCGTTCCAGAGGTTTTCGGTTACAACAAAAAAGGATATTAATCATTTCAATTATTTGTCTCTGTCCTTATTTGGTACCGGAAACTTGCCCCTTCGCATGTTCTGTGTAGGTGACGCACTTCTCCACCAGTTGGGATATCAACCTGGAAAGTTCTGCTTGATTATTAGCCTCAAAAGTATAACAATCTTTCACCAATTGTGGAAACTTTCCTTCCACCTATCGGGCATTGGCATTGATATAACATAATTTTACACTCGGTTTAATTAGCCATTTATCTATTTGGACTATGTCCATCTGGGTTATTTGTGATATTTCAACCAACTCTCTTTCGTCATTCTCATTGATCTTGAGCAGGTGCTTGGCTACATTGATTCGGCCCAGTGTTTTTGTCTTGCTTTTTCCATCGAGACCCAACAAATTTCCATCTATGAAGCCAAAAGTTTCTTCAAAAGATTTTCTTGCCTCTTTAGTTTGTTGTCTTCCTTCTAATATGTTACGCTCCCATTCTTTCAGCAAGATGTTACCTCGGGTCTGCTCTATGATGGAAAACCTGGAACTACTGCCTGTTTCCTTTTTCTCCATGGCTATAATAACCTCTTGGAAAGAAACTCCAGTCGCCCTAGCTCCCTTTTCTTTGAGAGAGAGGTTTTCCAGTACTCAATCAATGAGTTGGCAGTTGTTTTGAATTGTTTCCACCTTATAAAGTAGACCTTGCTAAGCTGCCGACACTCTTTTTATGATTTCTATAGCTTGGGATTGAAATATCCCGATATCAATTACCTGGCTTTCGGTAAAGTCTAATTTGGCATGTAGCTGCCCTATCAATTATCCTTGATGACCTATCTATATTTGGATATTCTGAGCCATCATCTGTGTTTGTTCAAGATCGGATTTGGCCCGCTCGATTTCCTTTTGATCAGCTACTCTAGCCTGCTCTATACCTGTATTCGCCTGATCTTTGGCAGTTGCCTCTGCTGTAGCTATTTTAGCCTCTAATATTTTGATCGAGTGATTTTTTCACTTCAGCTTATCCTTTAGGGTGCCGACTGAATATTGGTTGGTTGTAGCGAAATCCCCCAATGTTCTTGCTATTTGAGTTTCAAATTCTTCTTTTTTCATAGTTTTCCCATCAACTAATATTTTAAATTTCTTGGTTGTTGTGCCTACTTCTTGATAGAGTTATTGTTTCAAAATAGCATTTCTCTTCTTATCAAAGAAGAATTCATTTAGAGGTAGCTCTTCCATAGTTATAGGCGTTAATTCTTCGCCAAAAATCCAACTTGCGTCTGGGATCCCCTTTGTGGACTGTAGGGGGCTAACATTAATGATGGGATTGTCGACCTGCTTAGATGAATTCCTCGAAGTAACCACTGAGGTTGGCTTGCTTGGAGGGTTACGAGTCTCGGCTTCCTATTTTAGGCCCCCAGATTGCTCTTTCTTTTCTTGGTGTTCTTCTTGGTCGGGTGTTGAATCTTTGGAGCCCTCGGCTTTCGTTTGTTGCACCTCTACGTTCGTTGGGTTCACAACCCGTAATACTGGGAGAAGGAAGCTCCACTGGTGTTCTTGGAATTTGAAAACATCAGCCCTCTCTTCGGGCAACAGGGCTTGTATCCAACCCAAAACTTCGGCATAAGATCTCGTGCCTTGGAAAATATCATCATGAGGTGAATTCTCGTGTTCAAATATTTTAAGGCCACAACTAGCCATGTGATTACTCACGACCCTGTGTGGGTCATGTTTCTTGAATTCAATGTGAACCAATTTAATATCTTCCAAGGTTGTTGCCTCAGCCTTTGCATGCCCGAAATCTAATAAATAATAGGTATTTAAATGAATGGGGAAAGGTGGCCATACCTTCTTCAAAAATCCCTCAAGCTCTTTGCTTATGCCACCAATCACGGTTTTCCTCGTGATTTCGCGACAAACCAGCCTATCGGGTATAAATAATGGTAGAGCATGTGGAGGAATAGAGGCGACGAAAACCCTGATGTATGAAAATTCTGCCTCCACCTGCCAGTCGTCCACGCTGCTCAAATTTGTGGCGATGCTATCTGAGATCCTGGGTGGTGGATTATAGAAGATGGTGACATGCATCGGTACCATTACCCAATTGAAATTTTTGTATATGAAATCTACGGACTTATCCTCCCAAAGCTTTGAATGGTATACATGGATAGGCTCGACATTATATGGAGCCCAGCTCCAGCTCATTAAGGGAAAAGGCGTCATGAAACACACGTCATCCATGATGTATGCGGACATAAAAAATGAAGCGGCCTTCCCACTCGCCTTCTGCATCTGATATTCTGTAATCCGACTGGTTAGACTATCTGACAACAATTTGGCCCAGTGGAAGGAATAGCCTTCTACGACTACATGCATCAGAGGCACCCACAAGAGGAAAAAATGTGTGGTGTCCTCCCTCCCATACAATCTACAGGTCATCATTGTTATGTATTTGAACTACGGCTACAAGGAAGATATGGAATAAACTCTGTTACTATCCGCCCTGAACTTCGCGGGGTGTGAGACCCAATCCTTGATCAAATTAGATAATCTTTTGTCGTATTGCTTGCATTCCTTCTGTTTAAAATCCTCCAGAAACTTGGCATTGTATGTGAATTTCAGCGTGGATGACAATTTGTACATCTCCTGTAAGTGTTCTAGTCTAAAGGTCCCAATAGTGACCTTATGCTCATTGATGATGGTTCTGGTCAGAATATCTACATGGTATAGAGCCCATCGGATCATATCATAGTAAGGAAGAAGACGTGGGCTGGCCGCTACTTTATGCATTTCTTCTTGGACGACGATCTTGTATTTGGTGGCCAAGTTGTCCTTCTCATTATCACTGGAATCATTTGAGCAGTCTACCAATTCGGACTGCAGAATATCGGAGATGTATGACCATGTTTTGACAGAATCAAAACTTTGTGGTGAAGTATCAGAGACATTATCTGAGCCTTGCCCTGAACTCTCATCACTTTCCTTGGATGCTTTTCGTGGGGCCATGACAGAGGGTTTTGATTTATCTCTCCTGTGGTAAAAATATGTATACATACAAAAATCAGTTTGCTGAGAAAAGATTCTCTATGCAAAATAGAAATGAGCTTTGTGATACTGAAAGAAAGAGACCTATATCTTCGACCATTTAAAACCTCGACATACTTATGAACAGAACGGTCAAATCATTTTTAGAGACATATTTAGCAATAAAAACCATATCCTTACTTGTCGCTTTGCCTCATTTCCAATTAATGCCATAAATTTCGATGCTTCATGACACAAGTTAGCGCAAGGAAAATTTTAAATTTACCTTATAGACTATGCATATTATTATTTGTATTAAACACTGATTAAGTTGGCTTAGCTTCTTTAATTAGGCTTTCTTAAACTTTAATCAACCTTTCGGTGTTCACCATATTGGGAATTTTCACTCTAACCTTTCGAGCCCTTAAAACCCGAGATCGCGATGACGTGATCTAGTTAAGTGAAAACGTAATCATGATTAAGCATTTGTTTAATCATGTTTAGTTAATATCGCAACTTCATGACTCAGGGCTTCGAAATTATAGTTTCCGGGAAGAGAATATGCCGAGTCGCGAAATCGTGAGATCACGATGATTAGATCTAGTTAAGCTAGAAAGTAAACCGGATTAAGTGTTTAATTAATCATTTTTTTTTTAATATCGTGACTCGAGGATTTGAAGGTATAATTCCCTGGAGGAGCGTATGCCCAGTTGCAAAATCCCGACAGAGTTTAAATATGGTTAAAAACATATTCATCCTTGACACTAACCCGGGTAACTTATGTGAATGTATCACAGTTTCGCCTATCGGAGTTGTGACAGAAAGTTTTTTGGAGAGAGTGAACACCAAGACGCAAGACCCCGATAGCACTTGACTAGGGTTTAAGGAACCTTACTCTCGGCTTTAACCTGAGGTAAGCCTTTTTAAATCTTTTTGTAACTTTGCGCATCGGGGCTTATAAACATTGCAACTCCTAACTCCCGAAACGTGATATCCCGAGGTAAAGAAAAGTGAAAAAGTTCATTCAACGGTTTAAAGGTAATGGATTAAGAGTATAACGGCCATCTCCACTCTGTATATCAAGACTACTGGGATTTTCAGTGGGTAAGTTCATGAAGTAAAAGACAACTTAAATTCCAACCTTTGATTTAAAAAAATACTTTAAACTAGTTTAAAAAGACGGCTCCAACACATGGCACCCTTGGTACTTACTAAAAGGTAATTATGAAAGGGCATGGAGAAGCATGGAACCCTTGGTATAAATTATAGTGATTTTTCATGCATGAAAAGAAAAAAATAATTAACTAGCCTATGAATTTTATTTAAAAGGGGAAAAGTTAAATAAATGAGTGATTGTTTGCTTAAGAATATAGGCTAGTGCAAATTTCATATAAAAAAATAAACAATAGTTTACTTAAAATCCATTAGAAAAATAAATACATTTTAAAATGTGCATGAAATAGAAAAGAAAATGATTTTAATTAACTAAAGATTAGTTACTAGTGCATCCATAAATCAAGTAAAACAAAATTGAAAAAAAAAATCAAATTCAAATAAAAGTGGGAGAAAAGACAAGTGGGCTTGTGAGATATTAAAGAGTGTAAATAATTAACAAAAGGAGTGACTAGATGTACACCCAATCAAATAAGAAAACTGGAGGGGATCAAAGGAACATCCAGAAGTAAAAATAGGAAGAGTAGTAGTTGCGTGAGTGTTGGTGCGCAATGGGCATACCCTAGGTTCAACATTAAATCACCAACAAACACCTGAAGATACCAACCCTTTCGGCATCACCCGCAAGCAGGTGAAGTCTCACCTGAGGTACCTATGGGGACTACAGGAACTAGGTTTCCACAGTCATGGAGGAATGGGAGACATTCGTCGTATTCGTCATACTTAACATTACTTCATTAAACCATTCATCAATTGTGTAGAACCAACATATAACTTATTCATATTAATCATTCATTCACTAAGTGTACCATAAACATAACATAAAATAAACAAATCACAACACAACATACATCATAACACAAATATTTAATGTGGTTCACCCCAAACTGGGCTATGTCCACAACAACATGCTTCCTATATTATCATTCAAAATAATTTCTTACAAAAGGTGTACATTGTCCTCATACAAGATATCTCAGCTATAACCCAACATGCCCTTACCGTTCACGCATACAGTGCACACTTAGCTCAGAACTCATTCCTTACACCTATTACTTGATTTTGTTCTCCAAACGTATCCCTAATTTTCCAAACTTGCCAAAAAAAACCTTTTTATTCTACCCAAAACCCATACATATTTATACATTGACATTAGGGCTTAGCCCGTTACAAAATTGACCAAAAGGTCGAACTATTTCTAACTAACTTTCGCCTTCTGCATGTGTTGACATCTGAAAATGTGCTAACTATCTTCCTTTCTTCCGCGTGCGCTTCTCCTCATCCGACTTGTCGCACGGTTTTCTTCTACATGATTCCAAAAATTGGTCCCAAAATATTCTACTCCAACAAGCCCCCAACACTTAACTGTGGCTCGTCCCAAGCCACTCAGTTCTATTGTTGCATTGCCTTCAATGTCACAATGAGTTTCTCAATTGTCTCCCTGGAATTTGTGACCTTTTCCCTTGCTTCTACTTCCCATGTCTATATCTCTTATGCATCCTACGTAGTGATAGGACTTAGGAGTCTACAAATTCTATTTTCTCTTTTGTACTATTTGATTCACCTTGCCTTGTATTGTTGTGATTTCTTTTGTTACCTTCAACACTTCTTCTTGCAGTGGCTCTAATTTTTGCGCTAGTGGCTGCTACTCAGTCCTAATTTGATTGATCTTCCAGTTTACCTGCCCATTCTCCACCAAGGCAACCATATTTTCCTTTATTGGTAGAGTATTCATGGTGTCTTTAATCCTTTGTGCCTTATGTAGCTTCTGATCTAATTCTTTTAGTTCTTGATTCCCTAGTAGCACATTCCAAACTTGTGTGCTTCCTTCGTATAGCTTCACACATTCTTCATCCATGATTTTTATGCTTTCTATTGTCGTCGCAATTGTCTTATCTCTCTTCTCCCTTTCTTCCATTGGTGTATTCATTGTTTGGCGCACTTCCAAATCAATAATATTCGTGTGGAAGTCATGAATGGCTTCACTGACCTTCGTGACTTGTTCTTCTAAAGGGGTGTCTGTAACACCTAGGTTTTAATCCCTATGAACTAGAATGTATTATGTAAATGTGGCATTAGGTTGGTGACCCAGTAAAGTTGAAAAGGGGTCGGAGTGCCTAGGAAATGTAATACTTCTATATAGATTAATAAAAATGCATTGTTGGTTGCAAGATAGACAAGGGAAAGGGATAGGGGGCTATGGTTCCATGAGAGAGGGGGCTAAAGGGGCTAAGTCTTTTTATTATATTTTATTTACCCGTTTTTGGTTTAATTGAGAAAATTGGTTACATGAGCTTCTTGGGAGGCCATGTGGTTCTTGATTTCATGTAATTATATAAACATCCCCCGTGGGTTGTTTTGGTGGTTCTTCTCCATTTACTCTTATACTCTTTCCTTGGGATTCTTCCTCATTGATTCTTGCTAATTCATGTGCTCTTGGTTGGAGAATGGAAAGGAATAGCAAGAGGAGGGAGCCATTGAGATATGGTTGTGAGGAATTACTAATCATTCCAAGTTGGAATGGATTCCTATGGGCATGAGATTGATGGTAGTTCTGAAAGAAATGTCACAGCTAAGAATCCTTGGAGATTCTAGCATGGAGATTTCTTGACCAGTAGCATTGGAGCCCTAGAGAGAAATGGAACATCCTAAGGCACTGCATGGCAGAGAAAGGGGTTCATTTCTTTGGGTTGTGTAGCCTAAAGGGGAAAGAGAGCTGGAAATTAGGATTGTTGTGTGGTTGGGAAAACCTCAGAGCTAATTAGTCAACTATTGTGTGTTTTATATCTGGCCTAGGACCCATCCTTGTGGATTAATAGCCCTATCTCGAGGGTGACCTGTTGTTGAGAATCAGAACAACAATGTCTATGGTTGGGAGGAACGTCCTTGGTCTGCAACTAGTTGGTGATGGTTTAATTAAAGATAAGTGTTCTTTGTGTTTTCTACATAAATTATATTCTGTTGTATATATTTATCTCTGAGATGTATTTTTGTGTGCATTCTTGCTAGTTATTTTTGTGCATGGAACGTTGTTCGTTCCTTGGATGATTTAGCATGAATCTTGATTATTTCTTGTGTGGTTACTTCATTCTTTCATGGTTAATTTAAAATTAATTGTTATCATAATTTGAAATCAATTTTGAAGTGCATTTTTAGGTAGCGTGGCCAATTTGTGGGTGGTTAGGTACGTTACAACATCTACCACCATAGATACTTCTGGAATATTAGTATATACCCCTTATACCTCTTGTTTCAATATTTATGTCCTCTATGTGGCCTCATCCCTCTCTTTCATAAGTTTATCGTATTATTCATGTAGTACATCATTATATACAACTACCTTAGTCAACGCCATCGACATTGACACCGCACACAATCAAATTTCATGTTTGATGCTCGTCTTCAAACTATGTAATACTTCTATTGGCAACCGAGACAACACCAATTCGATATGACTAAGTGCATTTACGCACTCCTGTAACTCTGTCGTAGGGAAATATAAAGATCATGTTGCTATCTTCATCACTCGATGCTCTCCTGATGTTGTAGATGGGTGGGATGTCATTGGTTGCTCCTCTTTCATACTCTTTGTCTGCTCTTTTTCTAATGTTCTAATTGGCACCATCCTAGATGTCTCCAAAATATATCAAAGTGTTGCAATCTATGCTTGCATGTATGAGTGCATTTTTTCTTGCTTCTGCATCGCTCTCTCAAAATCCTCATCTGTAATACCCCTAGGTCGAACCCCAATTGTACATATAATTGTAAATGTAAATATGATTATAGGCTGGTGAGCCATTGGCACTTGGATTTGGTGTTGTGCGCACTTGGATAAGTGTGCAGAGATTCATTATCAAGATAGGGCACATAAATCATAATGTTGTGCGCACTTGCGTAAGTGTGTAGTAGTTACCTGGACCTGCGCAGAGTTGAGTTATCTATGATTGCATATGTATTGAGGTTGAAGTGTATGTGTGGTTATTAGAATGGAGATCTAAATGTTAAATGGCTAGTGATCCATCATTGTAATATGTAATCACATGTAAATATTGATGAAAACACATCGTTGTTGTAGACCAACCATGTAAAAGAGTACGGGGCACTAAAATCCACTAGATAGGGAAAGGGAGATAAACGTTAAGGATAAGGGGATAAGCTAGGGAGATTAATCACAAAGTAATATTATATTAATATTCCTTAAAGTATAAAGTATGGATAATTATATTATCCTAAGTTCTAAGGATGGGGACAAGTGGGCCCAAGGTAGTTATCAACATAAATAGTGTCAAGTTAGAAACATGCATACATATAGTTTGGACTTAGTTCATTTCCCTCATCATTCCTTCACTCACTCACTCAGTGGTCATCCATACCCTACTCTCAATGTACCTATACATGTACATGTACCTTGGTTAGCTTAATAGTTGGACTGAAGAAGCATGTTGTCAGGCCCATGGGATATTGAAGAGGCGGGTTGTGAGGCCCATAAGAAATTATCTCTAGGTGAGAGAATTGTTGGGAATTGATTTCCCGAAGGTCCCAAACTATAGCTACATGGCTCTGAGACTTCCTTTCTATCCTTTTGTTGAAGCCCCGGAAAGGAAGTGAGGTAGTCGAGGGATTGTTGAGCAGAGAAGGAGCACACTTCCTAGGGTGGGACATGCATGTGGGGAATGAGGGACTGTACGCTTTTAGTTCGATTTGTCACATGTGACTAAAATTTCTTGTTGTCTAAGATACATTAGCCTGGTTAGGATTTCCTTTACCTGGGTGGATTTTATCCCCATCTCGGGGGTGACCCACTGCTAAGAGTTATCAGCAGTGTCGTCTAAGGCTGGGAGGAACATGGAAGGTATGCACATAGTTGGTGGTCTTTTTATCAAATATAAGTGTCAATTATGTGTCGCATTATTATTTATGCATTTTGTTTAATGGGTTTTTCATGTGTATGTTGCATGTGTATTTCTATTATTATTTTGTATGAATCTATGTATTTGCAGAGTATTTGTAAGTTTTAATTTGGTATCAAAGTTCAAATTGTTGGTTGGCATATCCTAGTTGGTTGTTGGGGATGCTACATCATCAATAACCTCCTTAAATTGATCTCTGATCTTGTCTAATCCATCCTATGTCATTGCTTGAATGACCACTTTCTTTACGACTTTCTACTTCTTCCCCTGTTGTATTCTTGGTTGCTCAGGGTGTTCTTTCCTTTTCTCTCCAACAGGTCGTGGGACTTAGTGCACATCTTCTTTGCCATTTTCTTTCTCTCTTTGTTCCTCTTCTTCTTGATTTTTTTATGGTTATGTCTCCTTCTATGGTTTTTTCATTGGGATTCTCCACTCTTCATCCCAATCATTTACTATATGGTTGATGTCTTTCTCTGTCACTCTGTAATGCATTAGCAACAATTGGTAATCTAGATCCTTCTTTGCCTAAATATAGATATGATGCATCCTTGCCTTAAATCGTGCAATACCTTTATATACTTCAACAATATGTGGTGGCTGAATGTGTTGCTAGTCCTCGATGCATTGTTGAATAGTCTCTTTGTAAATATAAAAAGTAACATTATTATCCAGCTATCGGTCCTTATGTGCAATATTCCATAAAGGCATATCTCTTGTAACCAAAAATGTCTTATGGATTTCTTCCAAGAACTGTGTCTCTTCAGGCTCCCTCCAAGCAATTAATGCTATCAAGATTAATAACTAGGCATAATGGAGCTTTGTTCCTTTCTCTTGTGCCTCCCTGTAGTCCATCAAAAACTATTTGACTAGAAAGGTCGACCAGTTCATCATTACCCCTGCTACACACTTTTTTGTTGTTGTTATTTATCCCATGGGTACCTAATATTTGTGACATTTTCTCAGTAGATTACACGCCAACACTTGTGTCACAAACCATACTATACCGTCAATGATGCTCGCTACAATAATCCCATGCACTCCTCTATATGTTCCATACTTCTCCTTCATCTTCTCTGATAGTGATCTCTCATTGGCCTTGTCTATTAATAATGGAAAAAGGGTCATTTCCTTGTGCAGGTGATCCTGTGATCTGTGCAATCAATTGTGTATCTATTGCATGGCTCTGTCCAGTCATAATAATCCTCCATGGACACAACTAAGCAATAATTTAAAACATGCATTGATTTTTTTTCTCCTACCAAAATGGGGTATCTCCAATAGATTTATAATCCCTACTCACTACAACCATGTCGACCATTTATTCGGCTCGAGTTTCATTACTAGTGATCTAGGTCGCATTACTATGTGCAAATAGTTTTGGGGCACTATCTCTATAAAATTCTTCACATCTTATAGGTCGTGGTCTGAGTATCTCAAAATTTCTATTCCTCCTGGCATGTCACCTTTGAAAATGACCATAGGGGGGATTTCCAATGTAACCATGGCATACTTCACCTCCTTCTATAGTTTGATCGACTTCATTAGGGTTTTCTTGGCGGCACATACGATCAGGGAAATTTTACAAGATGCTCTGCGCTTGGGGATTCTTATTGAACTGGTGTTGCAACCATCTTACTATGTTGTTTCTTTGACCATGATGTAGATGATACTCCCTTAGGTGGTGCTATAACTCTCTTTACTTCGACTTTGTTATATAAATTCTCTTGGGTCTTACGTGGCTATTTGGCTCTCCTCTTTGTTCTTTTCAACTATTAAGAAATAATAACCTTTACTCATTATCCCTTTATTTTATTTTATAGTCAGCTTCTAACTATTATCTTCTTCTTTGTGCCCAAACTTTTTGTCTAATCCAAATATACCCACATTCAATTCTTTCCATACTCTGCAATAAATTTGGATTATTCTATGGACCATCGTCTAGATCTTCCCAGTCTGTCACAATCTTGTCATCGCTTTCCATTTATGACTATAGGTCTCCACTACTTCACTATTATGATCGTTCTTTAATTATTGTTATGTCATGTGTGTTTTTTAATAATTTTCTCATCCTCCTCATCGATCTTTGTCGCACTTCATTCCTCCTTCCTGTGCACAATCTCTATGACATTTTTTGGTTTTATATCCTTACTAGTTTAAAATTCTGTATAACTTCATCCTTCAACTTCTTTTATTGTTTTTATTATTTTCATCTTCTTTCTATAATACATTATAATACAAGTACTATGGTACACATACTGCGCTCTCAAAATATTGCGTGGAAGTATGATTATTCGTATATAGTTTTAGCATATTACAACTAACCAATACTTCCACAACTTCTCCATTAAGTTTCTCCAACTGAAAAACACATGCATATGTTAAAAACCTTATCATGTATGGACCTAACCAATGCATCATAAACTTCTCAGGGTGTTGCAAAAACTTGTTTTCGTATAGAAAAACTAAGTCTCATGTCTGGAACTTATTTTGTTTAATGTGCTTGTCATGCCATGCTTTCTCGCGTGCTTTTTGAATTTGTTGATGGAAACCCGTGACAAACTAATCCTCTTCCATCTCTACTAGCTCTGAAAATATCTTCTCCACTGTGCCAGAATCTATAAGCTCTGTCAACGCAACAATGTGTAGACTCGATACTATGAATTCCATAAGCATAACAACTTTTTGTCCATACACTAGTCTAAATGGGGTTTGTCCTGTCATCTTCTTACTTGTAGTCTTATACACCCATAATACTGTCGAAATCCTCAAGTCTCGGTTGTCTCAACTTATATTACATGCCTTCGTTAGTGCATGCTCTAGGATATCATTAAATGCTTCCACTTTTTCATTTTCATGGGGATGATATGGTGTGCTCTTCTGATGGTGAATCTTAAACTCCTTTGTCAAAGATGCAATTATCTTATTTAGAAAATGAGTTCCCTGATCACTCATAAGTATTTTGGGGTATCCAAACCTTGTCACCACATTTTCAAATGAAATTTATGCAGTTTTCTCAGCACTGCAATCCCTGACTCATTCTGCTTCAACCTATCTGGTTAAGTAATTTGTCACATTAATCATGTATCTAAATCCTGGCCTCTTTGCTAGTGGATAAATCAATCCAACAAAATCAACGACACATTTATCAAAATCCTATAATGTCATTTGCAGTACTAACGACATCTCATCTCTCATGGAAGGCTTCCCAAGTCTTTGGAAACAATCACAAGTCTTAAAAATTCATTACATCCTTATGAAGGGTAGGCCACCACAATTATGTGGGAAAAATATTATGATTTGTGGTTTTTCTTGCATAGTGACCTTATACAACCCCTTCATGTGCCTCTGACAATATCATATGTATTTCATGTTCTAATAAGCATCATTGTAGAATACCATCTATGTCTAACTTGTACAAATTTCCCTCTATAAGTTGATATTTTGTTGCCTTCACTACTAACTGCTTCTTCTACGCAACTATAAATTCAGGTGGGGTTACTCATGTGCTCAAGAACTGGACTATATTTGTAAAATATTCATTGACCATCTTTATTGCAAATAAGTGAATGTCTAGTATACTATCATCTAAGTTTCCTACATCTTCCCTTGATAGTATGCACGATAAGTGATCATGTCCTAAATTAAATTTCCCTAGTTTCACAATTACCTCAAAGTCATATTCCTGAAACAATAATAGCCATCTGCATATTATCTCCCCCAACACTGCCTTATTAACTAGGTATCGTAGCGCATAATGATATGTGTACATTTTAAATTATGAACCCATCAAGTAATGTCTAAACTTATGTAATGAATACACCACTGCTAATCCTTCACATTTTGTACTAGTATAGTTATGTTATGTAGTTGAAAAATTCTTTCTTGCAAATGCAATGGGATGATCTATATCTCCTTCTCCTGGTTGAGCTAACGCTGTGCATAAAGATACAGATGACACATCCACGTGAACATGAAACTCCTTCTTCCAATATTCAAAGTATCTAAACCTTTCTAACATTCCTCATTCCATTGAACCTTGTTCTCCTTCTTTAGAAATTTTTCCATCGGGGTTGTGATATGTGCATATCTTCTATTGAACTTTTTGTAGTACCCTATATGACCCAACATTTCTAATAATTTATGCATTGAAGTAGGCAGTGGTAAATTGAAAATTACAACAATTTTCGTGGGATCCACCAACATTCCTTGCTTACACACTACATGGCCTAGTAAGATACCAAAGGACACACAAAAAATGCACTTCTTCAAATTTAAAGATATATGAAACTACCTACACCTATCCAACATCAAGCACAAAGTCTCAACATGATCTTTCAACAAGTTAAACACTGTCCAACCATCTAAGTATACTTCTAAGAACTTATGGATGAATTCTTTAAATGTTGCTACAACCACTCTAGAGAATATTGATGGTGCATTCTTCAATCCAAAAGGAATCATTGTGTACTTGTAACATACCCATTCTATCACAAATGTAGTCTTATATCTATCTTCATGTGCAATATTGATCTGATGATACCCTAAAAATCCATCAATGAATGAATAAGCTTCATGTCCTCCTACATTCTCCAACACTTCATCTATAAACGGAGTCAGAAACGGATCATGTAAGCAAGCATCATTGAATTTCCTCAAATCTACACATATTATGATCCCTCCTTCCTTCTTATCCTGAACCATCATTGGACTAATCCACTTTGATTTTTCAACCGATTCAATAATTCCATCTTCCAACATCCTGTCTATCTCGTATTTCACCTTTTTCTTATACATCGGGTTCAATCTGTATGGTATTTTCTTCACTGGCTTAACATATGGCTTCAAAGGAATATTCATCTCTCCTAGCTCCCCAAAAATCCCTTTCATCTATGAAAAAGTAGTCAGAAACAGGTCATGATTTTGCATAGTAAATCAACTATCTTCTCAATAGTTTCATCATTACAATAGTCTCTTATGTTCGCAAACTTGGGCTTATATTTCGTACAGATATTTACTTTGCACATTCTCAATGGATTTGCGTACACAGTAAATTCGATATGTGGTCCTTCTATTGCGCGTTCTCCTTCAATTTTTGGCATTTTTACATTTTTTGGATCTTCGTCCTCCTCTTGGTAGTCTTCAGCAACATTATAAAAATGCAAAACTTCTTCAACTATCACAGAATATCTATGCATGCTACATACAGGTACTAGTTCTATAAAGTCTTATAATGTAAAAATATTGTTCTTGATGACCTACAACGTTGATTCAATCAAAGGATCATATCTTCAAAACTAAAATTTACCTTGGAATTATGAGTCACCTCTTCCCATTCTATAGTTTCTCTACGCATGTCCAGTTCCAAGTACCATTTCTTAGAGATTGTGTCCAAGGTGTGTACAAAAAAGTGTGCTCATTATTTCCTAGGTAATTTACTCCATGTAGAAATGCACTATGTAACATGCTCCATAGGATAGCTCAATCATGTATATTGCATAGTATTTTCATTCTCTCTCCCGAACCTGACTTGTAATAGTCTTTTTCACTTCTGCCAATCACTTATTCTATCTTGTCGAGGTTGATTTCAACACAATGTCTAAAT
>SNQJ01S0112156.1:0-26782 GCA_010110895.2 Picea sitchensis
TAATATAACATATAACTTATTATTTATTTGATACATTAATAATGTAATGTATTAATTAATTAATACAGTAATGTATAATGTAACATATTAAAGAATTAATACATTAATAATTCACTTTATTAATTAATTAATATATTAATACATTGTTAAAGTATTAATTCACTAATAAAGTAATGCATTAATAAAGTATTAATACATTATTAAAGTTTTAATACATTAATAAAGTAATAATATGTTAATAAATACATTATTAAACTATTAATACTTTAATAAATACATTATTAAAGTATTAATGCATTATTAATACATTTTATTTTGTAAATAAAAGTAGATCCTTATATTAATGACATCTGTAAGTCGTATAATGATAAGTGTGAGCCACCTGTTCTGCCACAGATGGGAAACTAGAACAGGTGGCTCTTAGATGTTCTGAGATTGACACATCATCCTCATTGCTAGAACTGTTTGAACAAAAATGCTTACACAAAATTTTGCAACCTATCTGCATAAACAAAAAAGTGTGTACAGTATTCTGGCGGTCTCTTGGACCAATTATTGACAGAGTTGCTATTGACAAAACTACATAAACAGTATAAGAAAAAATGGTATGTTCTTCTATCTTGCTGCTGTGGTAAACTAAGCCATTAATCCTACCGCTGGAATTGATAAAGAACCATAACATGGAGGCTTTAGTCCATTGTCGAGCTTGATTGTCCATGAATTGTGTAGACCGGGGTGAACCGTTGATCGCATGTAGGGCATCTGGCGCACGCAAGAGCATCTGATAATGCATCAAACAAGATGTCCATCCTTTGGCCAAGGATGCTCTGAGAGTGCATCTGATCGTCCTGCTTCTGCCTGTTTTCAAAGAGGAGTTGAAGGTGCTCCTCCGTGAGGAGGTTTGCGAATTTCTGAGGCTGCTCCTCCTTCTCTTCCTTTCCAACTACCTCTATGGTAATCTCATTGGCTGCCGCTGCGTTTTCCTCGACTTGCCAACTTGGGGGGATTTCCTCCTCCACCATATAACTTCCATCGCCATTGTAGGGGTCCAGTGGATTGCCAATTGGGGGGGCCAAGAGATTGGTGGCCAGAGGAGGGCGCGTGCATGAGGGCGATGCCTCCTCTTTAATCGAGTTCAGACCATGAAGAAAAAGGGGGGGTGGATGGAGGGATGTGTGCACAAGAGGAGGATGCTTCCTCCTTTACCGAGCTAACGCCATGGAGATGAAGAGGAGCACACTGTGGAGCCTCTCACGTCCTCTGATTGGTGTGTCGAAGGTCATCACGAAATGAGCAATAAGAGCCAGTTGGGAGGGGGAGAGCCTATTATGACGAGAGAGGGTGTTGTAATAACGAGTGCCCCTCTTGGATTTCCCTCTTTCCCTGGGCATGCTGGGGAGAGTATGGAGGTGAAGGGTTGCGGGAATGGAGGCTGAGTGAGGGTGTAGTGAGGAGCGGGAGAAGGAGGAGGTGCTGAGAAAGAGTTTGAGGGGACTGAGCGTGGATGGCAAGTGGAGGGTATCGGAACTAGGGAGGATGACGTTGGTGTTTAGGAAAATAACATAGAGAGCAACAATGTTGGAACTCTTAGGAGAGTCGAAGAGAAGGAAAGGAGGAATGCACCAGGGCATATGAAGAATGGAGGAATACACCAGGTCGAAAGCCTGTTTATTGTTGCTTATCCCTGAGTTGACAATCTTCTTCACCATTGAAGCTGAGTTGATAGACAACCTGGTCCTGGTACGCCTGGTCCGTCTTTCTCGCATGGCCATTAACCCGGACAATCTAGCCAAGCGCACTAACTTTACTCTCTTCATGGTGTGAGCCATGGGGGAGTTAATGTCTGTGGGCTAGCAGCTGGGGTTAATAACTCCCCTAGCTGCCCGGTTCCAAGTGTCGTCGGACTTTGTCCAGGTGGCGCCCCATCCAGGGATGCATTAATAATACATTAATTGAAAATGACCATGATTGATTATGGCTGACCATGACCATTGTTAACTTCCCTAGAACTTCAATATGCATGAACTTCATTATGGTTGACCTTAGTTGAGAATGGTTGACAATGGTTAGTCATGTTTGACAATTGTTGTCTATAGAAGATCATGGCTAGCCATGATCATGACTACTCATGACATTAATACATTAATGTATACTATAATGTATTAACTAATTAATACATTAATACATTTCAAAAGTATTAATACATTAAAACATTAATAAAGTAGTAATACATTATTAAAGTATTAACACATTAATAATGCATTATTACATTATTGCAATGTCTAAATTAAAGTATTAATTTACATAAATGTATAATGGCTTTGTCTAAATTAAATGAGGTCGGAGCCTTCTCGTCATGAGGCTATGTTTGTCACATTGTGATGACGATATATTTACGTGACATTGCGATGACATTATATCTGTGTCACATTGTGACGACAAGATATTTGCTTTACATTGTGATGAGGGGGATATGTTCGTCACAATGCGACGACAAGGATATGTTGGCCACATAAAGTATTAATACATTATTAAAGTTTTAATACATTATTAAAGTAATAATATGTTATTAAATATATTATTAAACTATTAATACTTTAATAAATACAATATTAAAGTAGTAATGCATTATTAATACATTACTAAAGTATTAAAACATTAATTAAAAATGACCACGATTGACTATGGTTGACCATGACCATGCTTAACTTTGGTTGACCACGGCCATTGTTAACTATGGTTGAGCATGACCATTGTTAACTTCCCTACAACTTCAATATGCATGACCTTCATTATGGTTGAACGTAGTTGAGCATGGTTGACAATGGTTAGTCATGTTTGGAAATTGTTGTCTGTAGAAGATCATGGCTAGTTGTGATCATGACTACTGATGACATTAATACATAATACATTATTAATTAATACATTGCTAACGTATTAATACATTAAAACATTAATAAAGTAGTAACACATTATTAAAGTATTAATACATTAATAATGAATTATTACATTAATGCAATGTCTAAATTAAAGTATTACTTTACATAAATGTATAATGGCCTTGTCTAAATTAAATGAGGTCATAGCCTTGTCGTCACGAGGCTATGTTCGTCAGATTGCAATGGCAAGATATTTGTGTGACATTGCAATGACATTATATCTGCATCATATTGTGATGACAAGATATTTGTTTCACATTGTGATGAGGGGGATATGTTCGTCATAATGCGACGACAAGGATACGTTCCTCACATTGTGTCTACAAGGATATGGTTGTCGCATAACGACGACATGATATTTTCATCACATTGGGATGGCACGATATTTGCATCATATGGTGATGACATGATATTTGCGTCACATTGTGATGGAATGATATTTGAGTCACAATGTAACGAGGAGGCCATGTTCATCACAATGTGAAGACAAGGCTATGTTCGTCAGATAGCCACGATAAGGCTATGGTCCTCACATTGCAAAGATATGATATTTGCATCACATTGTGACAACATGATATTTGCATTACATTGCGACGACATGAATTTTTTGTCACATTGCGATGACGAGGCTATGTTCATCACATTCCCATGACAAGGATATGTTCATCACATAGAGACGAGAAGGTTGTGTTCGTGAAATTGTGATGACAAGGCTATGTTGGTCATATTGCAACGATAAGGCTATGATTGTGACATTGTAATGACAAGGGTATGTTTAGAACATAGCAAAGACAAGGCTATGTTTGACACATAGCGACAATAAGGCTATGTTCATCCCTTTGTGATGATAGGATATTTGCATCGCATTGTGAGGACATGATGTTTTATCACATTGGGATGATGACGCTATGTTCATCACATTGCAGGATATCTTCGTCATAGTGCGACAATAAGGCTATGTTATTCACTGTGCGATGATAGGGCTAAGTTCTTCACAGTGTGATAATAAGGCTTTATTTGCCACGGTGCAATGATAAGGCAATGTTCATCACATTGCGACGACGAGGCTATGTTTGTCACATTGAAAAGACAAGGACATGTTCAACACATCGTGACAGCAAGGCTATGTTCATCACATCATGATGATAGGATATTTGTATCAGATTACGAGGATAGGATATTTGTGTCACATTGCAATGACGAGACTATGTTCATGACATTGCAACGACAAGGCTATATTCGTCATAGTGCAATGATAAGGCATGTTGATCACATTGTGATGGTGGGGCTATGTTCGTCACATTGGAATGACAAGGCTATGTTCGACACAACGGGACGTTACTATGTTTTTCAGATTGTGATGCTACTATGTTCATCACATTGCAACATTACTATGTTAGTAACTGGGACGATGCATTAATAATACATTATTAAAGTATTAATACATTAATTGGCAATGGCCATGGTTCACTATGGTTGACCATGACCAATGTTAAATTTTGTTGAACATGACCATTGTTAGCTTCCCTAGAACTTCACTATGCATGACCTTCACTATGGTTGACCATGGTTCACAATGGTTAACCATGTTTGACAATTGTTGTCTATAGAAGATCATGGCTAGCCATGACCATGACTACGGATGACATTAATACATTAATGTATATTGTAAAGTATTAATACATTAAAACATTAATAAAATAGTAATACATTATTAAAGTATTAATACATAAATAATGCATCATTACATTAACGTAATGTCTAAATTAAAGTATTAACTTTCATTAATGTATAATGTAAATTATTAATTAATTGATAATTTAATAATGTATTATATTAATTTATTAATACATTATTAATTAATACATCGCTAAAGTATTAATACACTAATACACTAACACATTTTAATAATACATTAATAAAGTAGTAATACATTGACTTTACTGACCTTAGTAATACATTATTACGAACTTAATGACCATACTAATACATTAATAAAGTATTAGTACATAACCTTATTAAATAGCCTAGGTCGAACATAGCCTTAGTAAATATCCTAGGTTGAACATAGACTTAATGCATTAATTGGGTCGATGTTATGTTCATCGCACTGCAACAAGAAGGCTTTGGTTATCGCATTGCGACGATATGATATTTGTGTGACATTGCAATGACATGATATTTTCATCATATTGCGGTGACATGATAGTTGCATCACATTTCGACAACATGATATTTGCATCACATTGTGACGAGGAGGCCATGTTTGTCACAATGCGATGAAAAGGTTATAGTCGTCACATTGCTATCACATGATATTTGCATCACATTGTGATGACATGATATTTGCATTGCATTATGATGAGGAGGCCATGTTCGTCACAATGTGACAACAAGGCTATCTTTGTCACATTGCGACGACAATGCTATGGTCGTCGCATTGCGATGAAATGATATTTGTGTCACATTGTGATGAAATGATATTTGCATCACATTGCGACGACATGATATTTATGTCACATTGCAACATTATATGTTCGTCACATTGCAACACATTATGTGTTGAAACATTTGCGTCACATTGCAACATGTTTGTCACATTGCAACACATTAAATGTTCATGCAACATTATATGTTCATCATATTGTGTCACATTGCAACATTATATGTTCCTCATATTGTGTCACATTGCAACATTACTATGTTCGTCATGTTGCAACATCCATTTTTGTTTGTAGTACATAGAAGGAAACTTAGAATCATACTTGTTGTAATGACATTGATAACAGAACATCTTTAAATTTGTAGATGGTGAATTATACTTGTTGTAATGACATTGATAACAAATCATCTTTAAATTTGTGGATGGTGAATTATACTTGTTCTAAGGACATTGACAATAAATATACTTGATTTATATTGGGTCTAAGGACATTGATAGAAAATCATTTAATAATTTATACTTTTCATCATAACATCGAAGTATAATTTATCCTGGGCGCAAAAATCAACCCTCAATACTTCAAAGTATGAAGTATTTATACAAAAATTACATCTGATCCTGCCATTAATGATCAGGATATGGTGGAAAGAAAATCTAACTAACTAGATTACATATTACAAAATAATAGGAATCCTAATGATTTTCTCGAATCCTTGGTGCTGATTCTGGGCAAAGTTGTTGGTGATTCATCAACTTGAATTTGAATGTCTTCCTGCTGACTTGGACATCCACATCATCTCTACTCAATCAAAGCACATAGGTCTTCCCATCTCTTTTGACCAGGGATGGAGACCTTGAGTAGCCTTTTGTATGTTTCATCCATCTCTGTGTACTTGGAAAAGGTTGGCTTTGTTATGAATATGTATTTGATCTCATGTTGGATGCTCAGGTCCAACTGTAGAGTTTCCAAGAAAGCCTTACCAATGATGCTCCCTTGTATGCCTACAAACTTGGAACCATCTTTAGCCATTGTGAGTATCTTATGTTTTTATTCTAATGGAGTAATCAATTTATCATTGATTACTAGCAAACCTGGAAGAAATTTATTTTGCAATGAGTCAACCTTGCTGAAAAACCTCTAAACTCCAATATCCATTGTTTGAGATTTCTCCTCAAGTTGCATCATTAATCCCTTCTTGGTCAAAACCTTCTTGACCTCCAGGATTGTTTCTGTCCTATCCTCAATTTGCAACGCTTGCAACTCTTCTTTGGTTTTGGAATTCAGGAACCTGATAATTTTTGTGGCCTCTGTGGGCATTTCTCCCAATTATCCCCTTATCCTATCAATGTCTTGTCTGGCTCTATGCACCAACTCATGCTGTTCAAACACAATTTGTATAAGGGGCCATATCTCTGTCATGGACTTGTTGATGTCTGTCCAGATTTTTTCTTTGGATTCTGACAGTGCCTTAGACATGATAGTCTCCTTCTGCAGCTGTTGCAGTTCTTGCTTGAGCCTCTGTGATTTGTGCATCTCAGTGTTGTAGCTAGCCTGAAATGTGGATTTCATATTTTGTAGCTTATTGATCTCATCCTGCAGTCTTTTGATTTCTTGTCCTTGTAGGGTCATGTCCTCCATTGACTTTGCCAATTTTTCTGATGCATCTAGAGTTGTCACTGGAGTGGCTGATGGAAGTTTTGTTGTTGTGGTTGTTGTTGTTGCTATGCTAATTCTTGTGAGGGGAAATGCATTCAGTGGGATGACCTCCATTGGCACATTTTGTTCCTTCTCTTTGACTAGCTTCTCCAACTCGACCTCCATCTCCTTAATCTGCGCATTTTGCTCCATGATTAGTTTAAGCATTTCCTCCTTTTGGTCTTCAGTCTCAGCCATTTATTTTTCCTGTGGATCTTCAATGGCTGGGATATTCAATTGTTTCCTTAAGGATGCTATATCAACATTCTTCTTTTCGAGGAGTTCTTCTGCTGCTTTGACATTGGATGGATCATGTCCAATTTTCAATACTAGCTCCTACAGAGATTTGATCTTGTTATCTTTTGCTAGGGAAGATATATTCTCCAGCTTCAACTGAGACTGGACATTGTTTAAGGAGACCTGCAACTTTGTAGCAGTCATGGAGCTATTTTCCAGTGTGGAGAAAATCATCTCACCAGTTCGTCTCTGCATATCCATCTGATCAGCTGGATGCACCTCTTTTACATCAAACTCAAATGTTGACCTCTTGTAATCATAAATCTCCTTGGGATGAGGCACCTGTGCCTGCAAGAATTCCATGTGCATCCTTCACTTTTCTGTGTCAAAAGTAGAGATTAACCTATGTTGCGATGTCGATGTCTGCTTCCATAATTGTGCATAGGTGTTGTTGGTCGACAACTCATTCTTCTTTTTGATCAAATTATACTTCTCAAAGATGTTGAGTCCTGCAGACTCCTGTGAAGTTTTAGTTGACAATGTGGTATCAGTCTGTTTCTTGGATGAGGAAGTGGACATCATTTTCTAGTTGCCTGAGAAAAGTGGTGAATGTTGTCCCTCCATTACTATGGTGGACTTAGTTTCTCTACCTCCAGACCTATCAGGAGTATGGTTGGTCTTGGGCCTCTTTCTGTAGACTTGGAAATCCTCTGCTGAGACTTCTGTAACTGAAGCAGGGACTTCTTTCTGGGTCTCTTCTCTACTGGTACCTATGGAGTTCTTGTTTGTGAAATGTTGGTAGGTGAAGGCTATTGTTCAGTGTCTATCAGAGTGTTTTCCTCCCACTCTGTCTAGTTCATGAATTTCTCAACTTTTGGTTTAGGTACATGAGCATAAGGAGAATCTTGTTCTTTAACCTGGTTTCTGCAATGATGCCATAGGGGTCATAGTGTCATGGAAAACTTTGACTGAAATCATTCCCTTGAACAACTTGTTGGCTTCTTCTTTTGCAGCTCTACTATTGCATATGAAAGGACCTATCTGACCTTAGATCCTGAGCTGTTGTTTCCTCTTGAAAGCTACAAAATGAATATCATCTGTCTGATATATTTTAGAGCGAATATCCTAACAGAAAAATAATTTGGCAGCTTGTAAGGGGGTAATTCACATCCGTAGATTCTGATTTATGTATGATCCTAGTAGAGGTACCAGTCCCTGTTTTAGCTAGGTCTGACAGGTGTAGAATTCTCTGAATTTCTTCATTTATCCTTGGTTATGTTCTTCCACTGAGAATACATACCACTGGATGGTAGAATTGGTCGATAAACTGTTTGAACTTGAACTCGGATGAGTTCTTCCTCACTATGGATGTCCAGGAGGTTACAAGTTGGGGGTTACCATCTTGGTCCAATTTATGTTGGGAGAAAGAAAACTTGTCTGCTTGGAAAAAGAGGAACATGTACACCAATATTGAAGAATACCTAAACATACTAGAAAACTTGAACAACTGTTCATGGATGTTGTAAGCTAGAAACGGACTGTAGTGAAACTGTGTAGTGGCATTTTCCTCAGTAGAGAAAATGGATAGAAAACCCAGAATGGGTTCATCCACCCATTCATTAGAATAGTATCCTAGGAGGCAACATAGGGATGAAATGATCTAGTTGCCTTTAACCGAGAAGGAGGAATTATATGGGGGATTCTTCTTTGGTAATTGAGCATTTTCAGGTAGGAAAAGTTCAAAGATCTGAGCTCTCTGCGGGAAAGATAATTTCTGGTATAGCTCGATCAAGATTTCAATGGAGAAGGGGGAGGCGGAGTCATTTCTGAGTATCTGCAGTATCTGATCTATCGTTTGAGGGGTGATGGAGAAAAGAGTTTCTCCAGACGAAGAGACAATGGCCCTTTGGCTGGGAAGATTGTGGGCTTGACATTTCAGGGAAAATTCAGGAAAATGATATGTCTAGGGACATAGGTATAGTGGAAGATTGGACTCCCAAAGTCCGATCTCGTCGCTCTGATCCAGAAAAATATCCTTGATCCAGAAGTGTAATTCGAAGAAGTGAAATTCACACTTCGGCTCTGCAATTAAATAGTATTTGTCGACCAGGGGGATACGATCCAGATCGACAGGAGGAGGGAGGAAAGGGTTTTCTACAGTCTCAGAGGATTTGGATTTGGGTGCCATCGTCAACTGATACCTGCAAACTGAAAAAATGTTAACTGTGTTTACCAGGCTTTAATGGTGGTCATGGATTGGGAGCTTTGATTGTGGCTGTCTTGAGAAAGAGATATGATGGCATCGCTTGCATCTGGATCGGTGAACAGTGCAGAATGGTGGAAAAACGGAGTTTAATGGCTGAACGGGGTGTCCATTATCTAGTGGATGCTGAGTCGGACGAGTAACGGTAATGGTCGACTGCATTGATTGGCTAGAAGACATATCAGATATGTCGTGGATGGTAATGAATGACCGACGGGTGGATGGAGATGTGACGAACGACATGTGAGTGGAGTATGACGTGTAAGCAGTGTAGTGGAATGGTATGGAAGAATGGTTTGGTACTTTACTCGGAGGGGNGGGGGGGGGTGGTAGGCAGATCTGCCCCTTCTATGTCCTTGAGTATGAATGCATTGTTTCCTCTAAATGCCTAGATGATGAAAGGGACTTTCCACAAATTGTCTAACTTTCCATGATTTCCCTTGTCTTCATTTCTAGAATCCTATTTCAATACTACATCACCCAAATTGAAATCATCCTCCTTGGTTCTTTTGTCATAAATCTTCTTGATGCTCTCTTGGATTACTTGAGTCTGGTTATACACCTCCTCTTTGGACTGTTAGAGTTGGATCATCTGATTTATCCTCCTTTAGGTATCATTAGGCTCTTCCTGTACTTCTTGAAACAACTTCATAACAGGAACACCCAAAGAGGTGGGGAAAACAACATCAATTTTGTATACTAGATGGTATGGGGACATACCAATTGATCTTTTTATGGTAAGTCTGTCAGCCCAGAGTGCATGAACCAACTTGTTATGCCATGATTTATTATTTTCCTGCAACATATTCTTTATGATATTTACCAAAATTTTATTTGAGGACTCAACTAACCCATTTCCCTGAGGGTAATAGGCCGTGGAGTGCCCCAAAGTAATCTGGTACTTGCTACAAAATTCTATTATATTTTTTGATCTGAAAGTTGTTGCATTATCAGTTATGATCTTCCTAGGACATCCAAAATGAGAGAGAATGTTATTTTCCAAGAATTTAATAATGACAGAGTCAGTGGCTTGCCTGCAGGGTACAACTTCAATCCACTTTGTGAAGTATTCTGTAGCTGTGAGGATCCACTAATGCTGACCTGAAGAGGGTGGATGAATATCGCCAATAAAGTCCAAACCCCATTGCTGGAATGGAGCTTCCCCCGAAATAGGTTTCAAGGGAAAAGGAAAAAGTTTCCTTTTACCTTCAAAGACCTGGCACTTGTGATAGCAGGTTACCTTTTTATGAACGTCTGCAAACAAGGTGGGTCAGTAAAAACCAGCTCTAAGGATTTTGTTAGTAGTAGTCTTCCAACTTAGATGCCCGCCACAATCTCCTTCATGGAAATCCTACAATGCTTTGTCAGCTTTATCTTTTAATAAATAATTAAGTAAAATGCCTCCAACATCTTTCCAGTAAAGATTTCCATTCAGAATGCAATATTTCAACGCTTTTAGTTTTAAGAATCTATCATTAGTCTTTGTCAGACCAGGGTGAGCTTGTAAATTATGCAAGACAAAGATGAGGTGTACCATGGAGAATTTGAGAATACCTCTTTGACATGTGGAGTTGCCTGCTCGCCCTATTCATCAACTGTGGCTAAGAAATTTATATCTAAAGCATGAAAATTTGATTCAACCATTAGTTTGGCCAAACCTTGACCCTTGATCAATTTAGTTAGTTTGATTTCTATATCATATTCCAGAATCACAACAATCCATTTCCCTCTCCTACCATCTAGGTTATCCTGAGTCAGAATATCTTTTACCACTGCATTTGGAACATAAACAATGATGTGAGAATGGAGAATATAAACTCTAAAATCTTTAATTTCTTTTACCAAGGAAAAAGCCTGTTTCTTCATTATGTTGTAGTTCAATGCAACATCTCTTAGTGACTTGTTGAAAAAGGTTATGGGTTGTTCATGGCCTTCATTGTTTTTTTGCAAAAGGACCGCTGCAATGGTGTGTTTAGATGCAAAAGAGAATAAATAGAAATCTTTAGTGTAATCTGGACTGATTAATACAGGGGCTTGTGTAAGTGCATGTTTTACTTGCTCAAATGACTATTTAAACTCTGTGTTCCACTTTATTTTTGTATCTTTTTTAAGCATATTTGTAATATTCCTGAGGATTTCTGCCAAATTGGGTATGAGTCTTCTTAGAAAATTTATTTTTCCTATGAAGGATTGCAATTCCTTGATGTTTCTGAGATGTTCTAACTTCTGGATGGCCACAATTCTGCTGGGATCTATCTTGATTCCATCTTTAGATATTATAAGCCCTAGCATCTTGCCTTCTTCTAAACCAAAAAGAGTTTTCTTGGGATTTAATGAGATCCCAAACTTTCTGCACTTTTCAAACACTCGTCTGAGGTGTTGTAAATGTTCCTCATCTGATTTTGAGTAGACAGTAACATCATCCAAGTATATGACTATAAAGATACCAAGCTCATCTACAAAGGCAATGTCTATTGCTCTTTGGAAAGTAGCACCAACATTCATCAAACCAAAGGGCATTTTCACATACATGAAGGTGCCCTAGGGTGTAGTGAATGTTGTCTTTTCTTGGTGATTTGGGTGGACAAGAACTTGGTTATAGCCAGAAAAACCATCTAGCAAAGAGATCCTACTGGCTCCAACTACTTTCTGTAAGATGTGATCCATTTTAGGAAGAGGGTAGTTGTCTTTGAGGGAGACTTTGTTGAGATTCCGGAAATCAATGCAGAGCCTCATTTCTCTAGTTTTCTTTCTAGTAGGAACAAGATTAGAAACCCATTTTGAAAATCTTAAAGGAACTATTATTTTTGCATCATACATCTTCTTTATCTCTTTTTCTATCAGAGGCATTAACTTTGGATTAATTCTCCTAAGTTTATGCCTAAAAGGCTTATGTTCTTCCTTTATAGGGATTCTATGTTGTATGATACTAGTGTCATAAGACTTCAGATCCTCATAACCCCAAGCAAAGACATCTACAAATTCCTTGAATAGTTCAATATATTTATGTTTTTGCTCTGGAGGTAAAGATTTGGATAGCTTGATCATTTTTGGTTTTTCATTTGTTCCTATATTACATTCTTCTACCTCTTTCCCAATAGGTTCTATTTTTGGCTTTTTTGCTACATCATTGAAATCAAACAACTCTTCTAGAGGAACCAACCATCTAGGTAAAATATTATTCTTGAGTTGCAAAATATCTGAGTCCTCATATTTTTCGTTTATTTCATTTGAATCTACTTTATTTACACTATCATTTTCTAAGTCTGATTTATTTACACTATCATCATCGCTATATAAATCAATATGTGTACACTCAAAATCATTTTTAGACTACAGGAAATCTTCAGTTTGTTCATCGTTCCCAAATACTTGCCAGTACCTGATGTTGTCTGGGACGGTCAGCCTGCATTTCACCTCTATAGTGTATTGGCGATTTGGATGGAAAGGTATTTTACATTTGTTTGTTGAAGTAGCCAGTCCATCTGCAACTATATTTTGGCCTCTGGGCATTACCTGCAAGTCAATTTTAGTGAAACATTGTAGAAAATCCAAAACAACATTTCTATAAGCTCTGAGTCTAGGATGTTTTGCATAATACTCACCTTTAATTTTTTTAACAACTAGTTCAGAGTCACCTCTTACCATAATCCTTTTGGCACCATGTTTCTTCAAAAGCTTCAGGTCGAGAAGCAATTCTTCATACTCAACTATGTTATTGGTGCAATGAAAATTTAATTTGTAAGAGTGACTTTCTGAATACCTTGTTTTATGATTATGTATCCACACCCCAGCTCCAACTCCTTCTTTACTGACTGCTCCATCGAAATCCATACTCCAGAGAGGTTCTGGTGCTTCAACAATTTCTGTTTTACTTTCCTCAGTGATTAGTTGATTTTCCTCCAGGCTAGATGCATCATCCTCTAATTGTGCAATTTGATTACCCAAGTCACCATCATTATATAAATTGAAGGAATCCAGGTTAGAGTGAATAGAGTACAAACGATAGTTATGCGGCTTATCTTGACTACTGACCATGTACTTCATTAGAGTATCTCTGTACAATCTTCTCTATTGTCCAAATACAGGTATGGTGGCATAAGACATATCTAACTGCAAAGTTCCCTTTAACTTAGCACCCCATGACCTAGATAATAACATACCATATTTCGGAGGAATTTTTGCAACCCCAATATCCATGACCATGCTCTTAGATGGGATCTGTGCCAGGGTAATACACAGATCTTTAATCGGACCTATGCATTTAACCTTGCTAGAGTCAAAGGAGCATAAGTCCTTGTAAGGCCTAGTGATGTCAAGCTCCAGATTCTCCATCACATCCTTGGGCATGAAATTGTGAGAAGCACCGGAATCCAGCATAGCGTTGTGTAATGTTTTGTCATGAATATTCAGACTGATATAGAAGGGAGGAACATAACCATTGTCAGTTTGTCCCACAACCTCAGGACCAAAAAGTAGCTCAGGATGATCATATGCAACATTTATAGTATTTGTACATACTACTGGCTCAATGTTTAATGTTTTTGTGCCTATTTATGGTTCAATGATTAATGCTTTGATCACCTGTGATCTGTAAGAATTTTTGCTCATTAGTTCTGACAGGGGAATAGGAATTTTCAATTTGTCTAATTCACGTTCCAAGCTTAAAGTAGTAGAAGTTATGCTTTGGATTTGAGAATCAAGTTTATCAGCCACAGTTTTATGTGCAGTAGTACTAGGCCAACTTGTGGATGCAACCTCGGTATGAGCTATTCTTGGTGAAGATTCAGGAGTCTTCTTTACAGGGGTCTTTTCATTCTTCTTTTCAAGGCCTTTCTTAGGAGTAGTATTTGAGGGTTTCTTTGCTTCAAAATCTTTCTTAGTTTGGTTTTCGTTAGACTTCTTGCTTCTTAAATTGTATTGTCTGTGGACTTCCATTATGGAATTTTTGAAGGCCTGTTGTTCAGATTCTTCCTCTTCCTCATTTACCTCTTTCTGTGAAAGTATAAACATGTCATGTTCTTCCTGAGTGAGAAAAATAGAATCGTTGTCATTAACCCCCATAAGGTTTATGTGAATGTCATCCAACTCCTCAATTATCTCCTCCCCTTCATCAACGTAGTTTTCTTGAAGAGGTGGCCTAATCTACTGATCAAGACTTCTTTGTTCCCTTTGGTCTCTGGGCTCTCTCTGTCTGATATGGGGAGCGTTCCTTCTGAAATTTGGGTTTCGAATCTGGGGAGCAGGTTGATTCTCTCTGGGAGGGTTCCTGTCACTGATCTCGAGCCTTTCAATTAAAATTCCCACAGATCTGACTAAGGATTCAATCCTAGCATCTGAAGTAAAGGTAGAAGTAGTAGGTTCCTCCTTAATTGCAACTCTTCTTTCAGTTCTTTGTCTATCTCTCCTAGCCAACACATTGGCTTCAACACCTACTGCACTCTTCTGCATGTCTTCTAGAGTGGCCGAATTCCTCTCTCTTAGTTGGTAGGACATATCTACATCAAATCCATCAGGGAACTTGATTAAGGCCAAAACTTGAGGAGGCTTAATATCAGCAGGAATTGCATTATAGAGATTATTGAAATGAAGACAATAGTCTTGTATCGTTTCCCCTTGACTCCTTTTGATATTTTCATATTCTGATAAAATTTGAAGAGGGTTTTTCTTTACCTCCCATCTGTAGAAAAAAATTCGGTGGAAAGTAGCAATGTCAGTAATGCTAGTAGCACGTAATGTTTTAAACCATTTTTTGACATCTCCATTTAGACTTTGTGCAAAAAGTCTCATCTAGACATCTTCCTCGTCAACTTCCTGCAAATCAAAGTAATCATTCATTTTATCAACATGTTGTTGTGCATTAAGAGTTACAGTACCATCAAACTGAGGAAGCCGGGTTTGATAGTCCCGGGGCATGGCATGTAAAGGAGAAACTAACACTAAGGGAGCATATCTCGCTGCCATGATTGGTGGAGGAGGCTGAATGACAACTTGTGTGATTGGAGGAGAAGTGACAGAGGATGTAGATGATGTAGGACTAGGAGGTATATTCTGAGTTACTTGAGGCTTGAGTGAAGCAACATCAATAGAAATGGAAGAAAGTTCAACTGACTATTGGAAATGAGCTTTATACAAAGCTTGATCAAGATTTGCTACTAGATCTTCTAATTTGTCAAACTCTTGAAGAAACCGTTGATCAAAATATGTTCTAGGAGAAAGCCTTTCAGGGGTTTTAGGTTGGAGAAAGGTTTGATCTAATACTATTTCATCCACAAAACTATCAGACTTGGTTTTGAAAAGGTTGTGTTCAAAAGGTAAGTCAAAATAAATATCATGGATTGTGATAAGTTTCTATGGAAGAGAATTTTCTCTAAGAAGAGGACTGCTACTCCCGTGACCTTCTACTGTGTTTCTTTTTCTGAGTATTTTTTTGGGATTATCTACAATTGTTACAGGTTCTGGATCAGGATGAGATCTAGTGTGAACTCTTTTAGGAGCCAAAAATTTAAGCTTTAAGAAATCTAAATTAATATATACAAACGTCAACAACCTCTGAACATTTATCTCTTAAAAGGTTGATCTTTAATTGTTCAGAAATAAATTTTTCTTTATCTAGGGAAAATAATTCGTAAGGATGGAAAGTTTGTTCAATTCCCCAGTATGGTCGCCACTATGTTAGCACTCTGTAATTCCCATAGTTTGTTAAGGGAAGAATAAATTAACATGGGTAACTTACCAAAACCGCTTTCGAAACTGGGATCTAGCCCTGCCAGTTTCAGAGAGGGATCTCTCTATATGATTTGGATCTGTTTGAGTTTTGAATATTAGGCTAGTTAAATGAATCTGGGTTTGTTTGTTTTGTTTATAAAGATGGTTGAAAGTATTGGATTAAACATCCATGGACTATGGGGTCTGTATTAAAGGTTAAGATCATATTACATCTTTTAAAAGTTTCTTCACAGGGCGAGATAGTAAAGATGTTGGATCGATTTAGAATTAAATGTGGTGAAAATATAGAACAGGTGAGAGATTCAATTAAGTAAAGAAGCAATCAAGAATTTCTTAACTTAAAATCAAAAGAATAACATGCAGATCAATAAAAAGAGAGAGACAGAGCACACAAGGCAAATTCCATTCTTTAACTTCCTTTTAATAATTATAATTAGAAAACAAAATAATAACAGAGTAAGATGAACATTAATAGAGTAAGAATAACATCACCAATATCCAAATGCAAGAATCCTGTGAATCAATCTTTTTATTACTGGTCGATCTTCTCAAAAAGGTTACAGAGATAACTTCTTGGGCGCAAACATCAACCCTCAATACTTCGAAGTATGAAGTATTTATACAAAAATTACATCTAATCCTATCATTAATGATCAGGATATTGTGGAAAGAAAATCTAACTAACTAGATTACATATTACAAAATAATAGGAATCCCAATGATCTTCTCGAATCCTTGGTGCTAATTCTGGGGAAAGTTGTTGGTGATTCATCAAGTTGACTTTGAAAGTCTTCCTGTTGACTTGGACATCCACGTCATATCTACTCAATCAAAGCGCATAGGTCTTCCCATCTCTTTTGACTAGGGATGGAGACCTTGAGTAGCCTTTTGTATGTTTCATCCATCTCTTTGTACTTGGCAAAGGTTGGCTTTGTTATGAATATGTACTTGATCTCATGTTGGATGCCCAGGTCCAACTGTAGAGTTTCCAAGAAATCCTTACCAGTGATGCTCCCTTGTATGCCTACAAACTTGGAGCCATCTTTAGCCACTGTGAGTATCTTATGTTTGTAGTCTGACAGAGTAATCAGTTTATCATTGATTACTAGCAAACCTGGAAGACGTTTCTTTTGCAGTGAGTCAACCTTGCTGAAAAACCTATGAACTCCAATATCCATTGTTTGAGCTTTCTCCTTAAGTTGTAGCATTAATCCCTTTTTGTTCAAAACCTTCTTGACCTCCAGGATTGTTTCTGTCCTATCCTCAATTTGCAACACTTCCAACTCTTCTTTTGTTTTGGAATTCAGGAACCTGATAATTTTTGTGGCCTCTGTGGGCATTTCTCCCAATTCTCCCCTTATCTTGTCAATGGCTTGTCTGGCTTTATGCACCAGATCATGTTGTTCAAACACAATTTGTATAAGGGGCCATATCTCTGTCATGGACTTGCTGATGTCTGTCCAGATGTTTTCTTTGGCTTCTGACAGTGTCTTAGACATGATAGTCTCCTTCTGCAGGTGTTGTAGTTCTTTCTTGAGCCTCTGTGATTTGTGCATCTCAGTGTTGTAGCTAGCCTGAAATGTGGATTTCAGCTTCTGTAGGTTATTGATCTCATCCTGTAGTCTTTTGATTTCTTGTCCTTGTAGGGTCATATCCTCCATTGACTTTGCCAATTTTTCTGATGCATCTAGAGTTGTCACTGGAGTGGTTGATGGAAGTTCTTTTGTTGTGGTCGCTACTGTTGTTGTTGTTGTTGTGCTAATTCCTGTGAGAGGCACTGCATTCAGTGGGATGACCTCCATTGGCACAATTTGTTCCTTCTCTTTGACTAACTTCTCCAGCCCGACCTCGATCTCCTTAATATGTGCATTTTGCTCCATGATTAGTTTCAACATTTCCTCCTTTTGTCCTTCAGTCTCAGCCATTTCTTTTGCATGTGGATCTTCAGTGGCTGGGATCTTCAGTTGTTTCCTTAAGGATGCTATATCAAAATTCTTCTTTTTGAGGATTTTTTCTGCTGCATTGACATTGGATGGATCATATGCAATTTTCAATACCAGCTCCTCCAAAGATTTGATCTTGTTATCTTTTGCTAGGGAAGATATCTTCTCCAGCTTCAACTGAGACTGGACATTGTTTAAGGAGAACTGTAACTTTGCAGTAGCCATGGAGGTATTTTCCAGTGTGGAGAAAATCATCTCACCAGTTTGTCCGTGCATATCCATCTGATCAGCTGGATGCACCTCTTTTACGTCAAACTCAAATGTTGACCTCTTGTAATCAGAAATATCCTTGGGATGAGGCACCTGTGCCTGCAAGAATATCATGTGCATCCTTCCCTTTTCTGTGTCGAAAGAAGAGAATAACCTATGTTGCACTGTCGATGTTTTCTTCCATAATTGTGCATAGGTGTTGTTGGTCAATAACTCATTCTTATTTTTTATCAAATTATACTTCTCAAAGATGTTGAGTCCTGCAGACTCCTGTGAATATTTAGTTGACAGTGTGGTATCAGTCTGTTTCTTGGACGAGGAAGTGGACATAATTTTTTGGTTGCCTGAGAAAAGTGGTGAATGGTGTCCCTCCATTACTATGGTGGATTGAGTTTCTTCTTCTCTATACCTATCAGGAGTATGGCTGATCTTGGGCCTCTTTTTGTTGACCTGGAAATCCTCTGCTGAGACTTCTGTAACTAAAGGAGAGACTTCTTTTCTTGGTCTCTTCTCTACTGGTACCTGTGGGGTGCTTGTTTTTGAAATGAGGGCAGGTGAAGGCTGTTGTTCAGTGTCTATCAGAGTGTTTTCCTCCCACTTTGTCTGGTTCATGAATTTCTCAACTACTGTTTTAGGCACATGAGCATAGGGAGAAATCTTGTTCTTTAACCTGGTTTATGCAATGATGCCACAGGGGTCATAGTGCCATGGAAAACTTTGACTGAAGTTCATTCCCTTTAACAACTTGTTGGTTTCTTCTCCTGCACCTTTGTTGTTGCAGGTGAAAGGACCTATCTGACCTTTGATCTTGAGCTGTTGTTTCTTCTTGAAAGCTACAAAATGAATATCATCTGAATTTATCATTTGTCTGATATATTCCAGAGTAAATATCCTGACAAGAAAATACTTTGGCAGCTTGTAAGGGGGTAATTCACATTCTCAGATTATGATTTATGTATGATTCTAGTAGAGGTACCAGTCCCTTGTTTTAGCTAGGTCTGACAGGTGTAGAATTCTCTGAATTTGTTCATTTACCCTTGGTTATGTTCTTCCACTGAGCATGCATACCATTGTGTAACGCTACTTTTTCTGTTACCAAGGCTTAATCGCTCTGATACCAAATTGTAACACCACTTTTTACGTAACTCATACAGGCATTATATAATCCACATGCATTTAAGCAAGAAATACATGTAAGCTCCGAGTAAGTATAAGAATTATTACTAACATAAATAATCCATGTCAATAACATTAATCCAAATGCACAACAGAATACATGATAATTATAGTACACAGAGATACCGAAACGTAATTAGAACATCATCTGGTACTTATCTTTGAAACTTGTGGTAATTCCACCAACCACGTGTAGGCCTTCCACGAACCTCACAGCCTTAGATCAGGCTGCTCATCAAGCTCAGTAGTGAGTCACCCTCGAGCTGGGACTAAGCTCCACCCCAAGGCAAGGAATCCTAGGCTAGGCTGAGGTTACAGGGAAAACACACAGTCACAAGGAAGGGATTCTCTCCTAAGAACCCCTCATACCCACTGCCCACAGATTCTCCTTACCCACATGCATGTTCCACCCCAGGAGTATACACCTTCTCTGTCACCTAGACAGTCCTTCGACTGCTAACCTCCCTTGCCTTGGGTTTTAACAACAGACCGGACCAGAAATCTCAGAGCTCTGTGGAAGCTACAGGGTTCCTTCCAGGAGTTCTCTCCCTTCTTTGCGCACTCTCTCACCTGGAGAGAGTCACTCACATGCCAAGCAACCTGTTCTTTCAATTCAACCACCTCTCTCACCTGGAGAGAGTGCTATACAAACTGACCAACAAGCCATACACAATCTAGCACTGCATGGCCACAACAGCCAATGGGGAAAACAGACACGGGATTTCCAATAGGCTCAAAAATGATGGAATGGTCTCGCGGTTATGGTTTGGGGATAGAGATTCCACATCTAGGCTCAATCTGTTCAGGCAGAGGATGTCTCGGCTTTCCCGAAATCAACACAGACTTTTCCCACGGTTTCAAAATGGAACGAGGTCTCTTCCTGGGTCGGACGAGGCATATCGTTCAGAAGATACTCCTGGGTATTCTTGCAGAGGTCAGACCATTCATGTTCAGATGGTCGGGTAGAGTGGAGGAGGAACCCCCATCACGGCTCAATTCAACAGTTTTATCTGCATGTGCTTGGGTTGACACTTGTCACCCATGATGTTTCATGCTTCCATCATCTTGCATTCCTTCCACCATTTGGAAGTCACATGTCATTCCAAAAGACCTTAGGGTAAAAACATAATATTCACATGTCTTTCGAAATAATATTAAAATATTATTCCCCAAGGCTTAAGCCCCTAGGCTTAGCACTTAGCCCCTATTCCCACCTTCCAACCCCTAATTCCTTGCCCACTCTGTGGAATCTCAGTCCCCCATCACTCATTTGTCGTGGTCAGTCTGCACGCGACGGTGTTTATATTTTATTAATGTGTTGCATACATACAGGTACAAAATCAGGCCCTTGGCCTCCAACCCTTAGGCTCTCTGGCCTAACAATCACATAAGCCCATCGGCTTATACAAACTTGGCTCACCAGCCTATAACACATATTTACAATTCATTTCATACATCAGACTTACAAAGGGCTCGATCTTGGGGACACTACACACTGGATGGTAGAATTGGTCGATAAACTATTTCAAGTTGAACTCAGATGAGTTCTTCCTCACTATGGATGTCCAAGAGGTTACAAGTTGGGGTTACCATCTTGGTCCAATTTATGTTGGGAGAAAGAAAACTTGTCTGCTTGGAAAAAGAGGAATAGGTACACCAATATTGAAGAATACCTGAACATACCTTCTGTAGAAAACTTGAACAGATGTTCATGGATGTTGTCAGTTAGAAATTGAATATAGTCAAACTGTGTAGTGGACTTTTCCTCAGTAGAGAAAATGCATAGAAAACCCAGAATGGGTTCATCCACCCATTCATCAGAATAGTATCCTAGGAGGAAACATAGGGATGAGATGATCTGGTTGCCTTTAACTGAGAAGATGGAGGAATGATATGGGGGATTCTTCTTTGGTAATTGAGCATTTTCAGGTAGGAAAAGTTCAAAGATTTGAGCTCTCTGTGGCAAAGACAATTTTTGGTATAGCTCAGTCAATATTTCAATGGAGAACGGGGAGGCAGAGTCATTTCTGGGTATAGGCAGTATCTGATCTATTGTTTGAGGGGTGATGGTGAAAAGAGTTTCTCCAAACAAAGAGACAATGGCCCTTTGGCCGGGAAGATAGTGGGATTGACATTTCAGGGCAAATTCAGGAAAATTATATGTGTGGGGAAACACGTATAGTGGAAGATTGGACTCCTAGAGTTCAATCTCGTTGCTCTGATCCAGAAAAAACATCCTTTAACCAGAAGTGTAATTCGAAGAAGTTGAATTCACACTTCGGCTCTGCAATTAAATAGTCTTTATCGGTCAAGGGGATACGATCCAGATCGATGGGAGGAGGGAGGAAAGGGTTTTCTACAGTCTCAGAGGATTTGGATTTGGGCACCATTGTCAACTAATACCTGCAAACTAAAAAAATGTTAACTGTGTTTACCAGGCTTTAATGGCGGTTGTGGACCAGGAGCTTTGATTGCAGCTGTCTTGAGAACGAGATATGATGGCGTCGCCTGCATATGGATCGATGAACAATGCAGAATGGTGGAAAAACAGAGTTTAATGGCTAAATGAGGTGTCCATTATGGAGCAGATGGTTATTCAGACAGGTAAATTAAACTATTGGGCTAAAAATTACTCTAACCTAAGATATTTGTCCAAGCTTAAATTGTTTGATCAAATTTATTCACTAACCTATCTAATTAGGCTAAGATTAAACTGTTTAGCCCAATTTATTCACTATCCTATCTGCATAAATTGAAAGAGTTTGATCATGGTTAGACAGTATGAATCAAGCCAAATTTATTTCATGGGGTTTTGTCATTTTCTCTTTTTATACCCTCTTTTATTTTTTATATTTTTTATTGTTTTATTTTTTTTCTTTTTTCTTTTTATTTTGTAAATCATTTGCAAAATAAAATATTATTTACTATATCATGCAACTAGAAAAAGAGGTCATAATCACCAGGTGATCCTATGAAACATAGGGTTATAACAGGTGGGATAATTAACAAAACAAGTCTCTCACACATATAAAACTTTCATTAAAGCCCATATATTGAAAATAATAAATTTCACCTAAGGTTTAAACCATATTCCCAAACCATTAAAATAAACATAAGTCTTATAATCATAACCCTAATAATTGACCTTAATATATTATTAACAAATTATTGTTGACATAGTTAATTATTATGATTAATTAATAATTATTGTATAAAAGATATGTATATTATACATACATATCCTTAATGTAACCCTGGTATGATATAACTAATTAAGTATATTAATAATAACTAATAATATAGTTAATAATTATCATTATTATTTATTATTAATTATTACTATATTATTTATAATAACAATAAAGTAATAATAATATTTTTAATAAATATAATTATGACTAATAATGATGAATTAATAAAGTATTATTAATACTTTATTTATGAATTTAATAAAGTATTATTATATATTAATGTGTTTATTAATATAAAATATTATTAATAATATCAACAATTATTATTATTATTATTATTAACACAACGAACACCCTTTATATTAATAATAACCACATTTATTAACTAATAATAACACAACTAAAGACATATACGATTGAATGCATTAATATAAAATTTAATCAGACTTGATGCATGCATGGCATGTAATCTTCAATCTTGATGCATGGCGTGTTGAGGTTTTCTAGTTTTACCATAAAACAATTATACGATTAATGGAAGACTCGCTTACCTACAATGATGATCCAATATTTCTTCAATAGCGTCGATTTATTTGGTGACTATCCCACCAACCACAACGATTGATTATTTGCCTCAACAATATTACGCCAGAAACCATGACGAAAGAGAGTATACAATAATATCTAGAAGAGAGTATACAATAATAAAGATAAAGCAGTAATGTGTAAACCAAAGAGAAGGAAAATAGAGGGCATAGAAATACGCTCTATTGCTTGTGATTTTGCGCAGAAGGTTTCGTAAGAAATTTAAACTACATGGCTTGAAATTCATGAAGAGAATGAACTGTTAAGAACTGGTTAGCGCTGTACAGCGAAAAGTATGTTCCAAATCTACATTTGATCGCACTGTATAAATACCATTCCAAATAATATACAAGAAATAATTGAAAATCAACCTCTCATCCATTTACAAGTAAACCATAACCCAGCTGACATTACATTGTAACAAATTTGTTACTAAATGAATACATTGCCATAGACCCGGTCTTTTATTAATCAATGAACATATTTCGAGAGATCAATGTTTTGATCAAGAGTCAAGAACAACGCATAGGCCTCCAGAATGCGCAGAAGTGAATGCATGATTTAAAATGAAGACAAAATAAATGCCAGTGAATTGAGGATCGAATGTAGAACATTGCAAGCGTCGTTACGCCTCAAGAACAAGGCTTTGCAGGCCAGGTTTAGTATATCATGTGACAGTCCGAGATCGTTGCACCCCTATAACTGGATAGGGTGCGATGATCCTCCTTATTAGGATTTTTACAAAGGAAAATATGATTTCATCTCTTAGGCAAAGTTCTTCTCCCTTCTTTCCTGAGGAATCTAATCCTTCTAAAGACAAATGATAGGTTTAAATCATTAACGGTCATAAGGGTGACGAAAATAATGTGTAACAAAGAGCCCCCCAAAGTATGAAGTTAGAACAGAGTGATAGCTGAAATACTTTGTCGAGTGTGTGTAGGGAACAAGGAACAGTCGGTCGGAAACATGCCAACAAACAAGGAAATACAGTACAATAATATATCATCACTGAGGTAGGCATTTCCATACTCAAAATACAAATGACTCAAAGCATACATGCTGACATGCAAAGATCCATGTCAAGTAAGACAGGTCATTTCCACCAAAAATGCACTATGGATCCATGCCAATATGACTCAAATCAAACATAACCACCAAAAATACACTGTGGATCTATGTGTTAAAGACTAAAATTTGAACATAGCCACAAGCCATACACTGTGGATATATGCACCAGTACAATCTGAATATACTCCAATGCAACCCGAATCTATCAGAAAAGATCGAGGGTCTTCATCTCCACCACTCTATAGTACGAACCTAACCATGCGAATACATGTGCTGAAGTCGAACATAGTAGAAACCACTTGATTACCGATCATTAGTGTATGTCGTTAACAAGTGCGAGGGAAATCACCATTAATGTCAATGATCCCTAAGGCACTCTAGTACAATCCAACGAATGCGAATTTGTTAGCTGAAGTTGAACACTCGGTGAAATCTCTCGATCATGGGTCAATAATGAAAACCCACTGTCGAAAGCGAGGAAACCTACCATTGAGGAATGCAAGTTCCAAGGTACCAATTAGTATCTAAGTCTAATTCCTAGATAATGAGTTGAAGTCGACAGGAAAAGACTCGTCACAGGAGCGCCTTGATGTATCCCCCATCAATGACACGAAACGGGTAAAAAGATTTGAGGTAGATCAAAGTAACAAGTGATTTAGGACTGAATCAAGGATGACTGACGCAATAGAAGGCTTAAGGACTGCAAAAATGGCCGATGCAATAGAAGGATTTACGAGTTGAATTTCTCTTTGAACATATTGACGACACAAAAACTGTCTTGGAAATACTGACTCAACAACAAGGACCACAGACCAATTTGTAATCTCATAAAGGAGTATGATCAAGAGACAAGTGGATTTTCCAACCTAGACACAAGGCGAGTGAAAGGGTGTCATGTTCAAAAGAGACTCTTCCATAGAATACAGGTTTAGATACATTTCTTTCCCAATTTTCCCCCCACCATTTCTGGCAAGTATCTCTTTATTTTTACACAAGCTTGAGGAGGATAACATATGCTTGGACTGTAAGCTCATCCTTCGGATGAGTCCCTCAGAGTATATTTAACGAACCCTAGGAAGGAGTGGTTCGGTCCCATATGGGCCTTTCGATGTTTGTTTTATGAGTCCAAAGAAAGTAAACTCTATGGTTTTTCATATTTAGAGAGTCTTAAAAACACTTAAAGGAAACTCCAAAAATGTCATTTTTCGTAAAGTAGTATGATGAGACCGAAAAAGAGATAATATACCACTCAACAGACGTGCTTTCTAATACTTTAACGAGCGTGAAAAGAATACGATCACTCGACAATCTCTTCATGTTTAGAGAGTCTGAAAAGAGCTTAAAGGGAACTCCAGGGGGTTCATTTTTCGTATAACCTTTACGAGTCCGAAAAAGTGATAAAATTTTACTCAGTTACATTCTCCTTGATTTACGAGCACGAGAAAGAACAAAGACTAAGCCTTAGATTGTTTTCATTTTTACGCAAGCTTAAAACAAAACAAAACTATGCCTGGGATAGATTTTATTTTTACACTAGCTTAAAACTAGCCAAAACTATGCTTGGACCTAGTTTTATTTTTACACAAGTGTGAACTAGAGGAAACTATGCTTGAGGTAGGTGGTTTCATTTTTACACAAGCTTGAACCAGAGGAAACTATGCTTGCGAATTTCCAACGCATGGTCCACAAATTCATTGTTAATTTTATGCCATTATTATAGTTCTTTGCATTTCAATAGATAAGAGAAACATAAGAACAAGATCACTGATAAATACACATTCACAAGAGACACGACATTTATCCTGGGAAACCCTCTAGGGGAAGAAAACCCAACAAAAACTTCCTTATCATAAATTGCCAACACAATGTTCAAGAGATAACTCAAACCAATACAGATAGTCCTCTCCAAACGATGCGCCACTCTTCTCCCTCTCTCCTTTGCCGGTAACGGATCAGAACTTGTTTCTCAAACTGAGCAAGTGAGTTGTGTTCAAATGAGGCGCTAGCCTCTTATATTTATACAAGTTCTGGCACATGTGAAGTGTCTTTTCACTGGCAGGGCCGACTTCTCAATCTAGGTGGGTAAACCCACCTTTATTATATTTTTGGGTCTCTTAATTAATTGTTGGGGCCGACTTCTTATTTTGCCTATTATAATTGTTTGTTGACCAATCCGCAAAAGGAGATTTGGCCCTAATAAAATTATCGACATGATTAATCCACAATGGGGATTAATCCTATG
>SNQJ01S0112157.1:0-20271 GCA_010110895.2 Picea sitchensis
GCATGGAAGCTCAGGAATATGAAATTCTGCCATCAATGGACCATACCAATCGAATACAACCCGAGGAATAAGTAAGTACGATCAAAGATTTTTTGCAATCATGCATCAAAATGTTAAATGATCCTTCATCCGTCAAGATATTACAGAACATCTTAGAAAAATGTAGCGGCGAGACAAACCAAAATCCAGAATTGAAAACTGTCAACCACCTACACACAAGAAGAAGAACAAGCAGGGAGTTTAGATTAAATGTTAATGTTGGGGATTTCAATATGGGAGATATTATACTAGATCTAAGATCCGAAGTAAATGTACTAACAAAAGCTACATGGAAATGCATGGGAGAACCTACACTGGGATATTCAATGGTTCAGTTTAAAACTAACAAATCAACATAGAGTCCTACCAATAGGTAGACTGAAAGGAGTGATGGTAGACCCTTTGAAGTCATCGAAATAGTAGATGACACAACACCTTACCCGATGCTACTTGGGCTAGATTGGGCGTTCGACAACCATGCCATAATTAACTTAAAAACCATAAAAATGACATTTGAGTTAGGGGAATACAGGGTCATAGCCCCACTTAACCCATCGGAAGGCGAGAGGTTCGTAGAACCCACTTTCCTGGATTTAGAAGAAATTGACCAGTTGTACAGAACAACTACGTGTGATGCAGATTATATAAACCCAACTGTAGACAGGGTACTCAGTTAGCAGAGCATTACTTCGTGCACAACAGACTCATACACCGAGTTAGAAAACTGACAACAAAGACTACATGAGGTGTCCATGAGAAGGTGTGGCAGAATAGACCGCGCAGTAAGGTGGATTGGCACAGAAATCAGAGAACAACCCAACTTTCACGGGCTAAATGATTTGGAAACTTTCTTGACACAATATAAAGATGAGGTACTAGAAAACCAGAGATTGATAGCACTGGATTTAGCACTAAAGGCTACACCCGCCAGATGGTTGGGTGCACACAAAGAAACTATCATAGATTGGTACCAATGTAAGCGATTACTGCGCATAAGGTTCGATGCAGAACAAACAGGTAACAAACAACAGAAATATAACATAATAGGCACACCAACATAACACTTGGAGGCGTGTCAAACGTAGTGGAAAATGATGCCACCAGAGGAATGGGCTCACCACTTCATTCATACTTTAGAGGGAATACCAACGAATTGGTATACAGACCAAGAAATGCGTAAAGAAACCAAGACATGGGTAACACTCCAACAAAACTTTACAATCACTTTCTCATTCGACCATGAGAACCCCAACATAGACGTGGCCTTGAAACAGATCACAAATGTCATATTCATCGAAGAACCAGAAGTAGTAACTATCACATAGGTACAACAACGAAATAAGCAGACAGTCAATGATCTACTGTCATGCTACCATGTACAGGAGGAAGCTCCGGATGAAGACAATCTGCGCGATATTCAGATCGAAGAAGTCGAAGGCGAGAGAGATGTGGAAGGACCACTCTTAGAGTCAGAGATCATCTCTGCGGCAATCAAGGTAAAGAAGGTTAACATAGGGGTCGTCGAGCAGCCCAATATGGTCAGCATTGGAGACTATTGGGACGAACAGACACTAGAAAGCATCACATAATTGTTACGCGAATACAACGACCTTTTTCCCACAACCTTTACAGAGATGAAAGGCATAGCATGAGAATTAGGAGAAATGAAGATACCACTCAGACTTGATGCGAGACCCATTAAGCAATGACCATATAGATTGAATCCCATATATAAACAGAAAGTTAAAGATGAGATTGACAGGATGCTCAAGGTCGACATCATCGAACCAGTCGAAGAATCATAATGGATAATTCCAATGGTAGTACATGACAAGAAACAGGGAAGAGGGATCAGAGTATGCGTCGACTTGAGGAAGTTGAACGATGCATGCCTACATGACCCATTCCACACGTCGTTCAAGGACGAAGTACTTGAGAACGTAGGAGGCCATGAAGCCTACTCATTTACTGATGGATTCTCAGGATATCATTAGATTAAGATAACACAGGAGGATAGACACAAGACCACATTCACAACAGAATGGGGATCTTATCAGTATACAGTCATGCCGTTCGGATTGAAGAATGTGCCTGCGATCTTTTCTAGAGTGGTCATCTCATCATTTAAGGAGTTCATCCATCAATTCCTTGAAGTATACCTAGATGATTGGACAGTCTATAGCCTGTTAAAAAACCATGTGGAAGTATTACGACTAATGCTAGAATGATGCAGACAGTGCCAGATATCACTAAATATCAAGAAATGCATATTTAGGGCACCGTTCAAGATACTATTGGGACACATAGTATGCATACAGGGTTTTCTAGTGGATCTGACCAAAATCCTAGTCATTGTTAATCTACCAGAGCCAAAAATGGTCCGCCAACTTAGAGCAATGTTAGGACATATGGGATATTATAGGAAATTCATCAAAGGCTACACGTAGATTACAACACCAATGGAAAAACTGTTAAGGAAGGATACAAAGTATCAATGGAACGACGAATGCCAACACGGTCTGGATACCCTAAAGGAGAAGATGGTCACTGCACCAATATTGGTATTTCCAGATTGGGAGAAGACATTCCATGTACATGTAGATGCTTCAATGATTGTACTCAGAGCTATCTTGGCACAATCAGGAGTAGGAGACTTGGACCACCCGATAGCGTTTGCAGGTAGAAAATTATCAGATTCAGAACATAATTATAACATGAAAAAAAGATAAGGCCTAGCTATGGTTTATGCACTACAAAAATATAGACATTACCTACTGGGAAAACACTTCAAGATGTTTAGAGATCACTCAGCCCTGAAATACCTAGTCAACAAGCTAGTGTTGGGGGGGAGAATCTGTCGATGGCTATTATTATTTCAAGAATTTGACTTTGAGGTAATAGTTAAACCAGGAAAACTAAATGCAGGGCCTGACCACCTATCGAGGGTCACAAATGGAGAGGAACCAACAAATTTATAAGACAACTTCCCAGACGCACAACTATTCTTAGTATAGATTGTTGACGATCACTTCACAAAGATCATCTAGTACTTAAGCACAGGTACTGCACCACAAGAATATACCACTGCGCAGAAGAAGAATCCGGTAGTCCGCGCAGCCGACTATCAATTGATCGCAGGACATCTATACAATATGGGCGCAGATAACATCTTACGAAGATACTTACTAGCCCACAAATGACCAAGAATTTTAGCAGAATCCCACGAGGGAATAATAGGAGGGAATTATGTAGGAAAAGCTACCACAAAGAAGGTACTACACACAAGATTATGGTGGCCAATGATCCACAAAGACTCGAAGGAATACTGTCAGTGATGTGATGTCTGTCAAAGGGTAGGCAAACCCAATAGAAGGGATGAGATGCCACTATGACCACAAGTGACACTTCAGGCATTCGACAAATGGGCGATAGAATTCGTGGGACCTATTTACCCACCAGCCAAAATAATGGGGGCAAGATATATTATCACCGTGATGGAATACCTAACAAGATGGGCGGAAGCCACATCAGTAAAAGATTGCAGTGTAGAGATAGCTTGATGCAGGAGCATTGCTCCATGTCAGCAGCGTGCCAGCCAACTAGCACATCCAACACACATTTAATGGAGAAAGGGAGAGGTGCAACCCTCTCAATTTTGAAATTAAAAATTTCAATAAATGTTGTAAGGATTTTAATGCTAGACCACGCCTTTGTACAGGTAGTGGTTGAGGTTTCCTTTAATGGTTGCCTGCAACAAGCCCAAGACGTAGTCAGGATTGGGCATCCATTTATGTAACGATCCGTAGGAGCTGCTCTATGATATCGATAGCTCAGAGACGGTGGTTGAGGATAAGCTCATGGGAGCCCTCATTTTGTAATTAAGAAATTAGAGTAGAGAGATAGGAGGAGAGACCAGAGCAGAGAGGTATCGAGAGAGAGTTGAGACTTGTTACAGTCCAACCTTTTTAAACACCTTTTATAGGCATTTCTGAATTAATAGAATAGTCGTTTTTCCTTCCATGAATTGTCTGTATGTGTTTGCATGTTTTTATGCATTTCATGTTTTAAATGCATAACTGGTGAAGTAATTTAGAAGTTTCAATTTCTTCTCGTCTTGGAGTTTTTGAGTGCAAGGAGTGCACATAGTCCGCAAGGTGTGCATTGACAGAGGTGAGGTAACCTCAGGAAATCTCAAGAGGGATAGCGTTGAACTTTCATCAGCAGAGGTGCAAGGAGTGCACAAGAAGGAACTCTGTTTCGAGTTCAGGGAAGACATAACTACTGAAGTTTCTATAGAGATCTTCCAAGAGGGCATTGAGCGAGTGCATAGAGTGCACCAGAGAACTCTATTTCGAGTTATGAGGAAAGGGAAGTGTCGAAGAGAAGACACTCACAAAGTTGCTAAATACTCTGTGGGCTCTGCAAGGTGTGCATCGATTATAAGAATGCCAGGTGGGCGTAGGGAGTTTTCTTTCCAAGAAAACTTCTCAGATCTGAGTTTAGCGAAATACTCAGTAGCACCAGGAGTGTGCGAGAGTGGACTTTTCCTAAGCCCATAAGCTCAGAAGAGAAAGCATGAGAAGAACGTGAACAGAGGAAACCTTTCGAGGTTTCTGAGTTGACTAAGCTCAGGAGGGGAATTGTTTCTATAACGCAGATAAGACCCAAAGGAACCAGGATCGCAAGGGAAGAATCGAAGGCCGATACCTTCTAGCGTCTAATTTCTTCCAAGGGAAGGGAAGAGGCGCAAGCTCAGTAGGAGGAGAACAACTGCCGTTGGATCAACATTGGGAGGAAAGATCTAGACTGTTGAATCTACGTCCAGACACACAAGAGGAGAGAGCGCAAGGAGGATAGATTTGAACTGTAAGATCTAACGCCAATACCTGAAAATCATTGGATCAGGCGAGGGCGCAGGGGGTTTAAACCCTTGGATATCCACACATTCAGGAATTGGGGGTTGGAGGAGCAGAGGAGGCTGCACCCCATACTTGCAATCACCGAAATCGTGAAATCGCACCAGTCGTTGGATCTGGAGCGCAATGGCTTGAGAGCCACTGGATCAAGGATACATGCACGAGATTTAGTCCCTAGGAGGTGCAAAGAAGATCATATCATGACCGTCATATCTCACGTAAAGGACCGATAGCCATCGGATCCGGAAAGAGGAGAACAAGGTTTAACCCTCGTAGAAGCAAAGGAGATGACTCAACAAAATCCCAAAAGCATCGTGACCGTCCATAGGAGGACATGTGGCAAGCGGTCAAGGTTTTGGGAAAAGGCACGAAATATTTCAAGCTGTCGATCCAGTTAGATCATGGTCATCGGTTCCAGAAGGACTTGGGCCATTGATCTCTTAGTAGAGAGATTTCGGCATTTCGTGGACCGGGGATTTGAAAGGGAAAGGAGGAATGCTTGCATCGCAATTCTCCGAATCATGAAAGCCGATAGCGCTTTAACGTTAAGCGCGTGGTCACAGAGTGGTGATCACATGGACGGAGGCTAAGGGAGGAGCCATAGCCATTAAGCCCTTTTCAGCATTTCGATAACCGGGAGTTCAAGAATGAAGGAGTTGTGAGATAGGGAGTCCTGGCTTGCGATATCACAAAACCTCGAATCGCGAAACCCCAAAAGAACGAACGCCAAGACATTTCGGCATTTTGGCAACTAGGGATTTGAAAGACAAAGGAGTGGGACCCTTGCATCGCGATTCCTCGAATCACGAAACCCTGAAAGAATGAACACCAAGAAATTTCATCATTTCGGCAACCGGGGATTCGAAAGACAAAGGAGCGGGACCCTTGCATCATGATTCCCCAAATCGTGAAACCCCGAAAGAACGAACGGCAAGACATTTCGGCATTTCGACAATCGGGGATTCGAAAGACAAAGGAGCGGGACCTTGCATCGCGATTCCCCAAATCACGAAACCCCGAAGGAAGAAAGATCGTTAGATCAAGGAAGGCTCAGAGCCATCGATCTCTTAGTTGATACGATTTCGAACTTTCGGCAATCGGGAGTTGGAGGGACAAGGAGTTAACCCCTCCACATCGCCGAAACGCGAAAACCCGGGGAGTCGATTGGATGTTAGTCGCTGGTCACGGGGTGGACGTCATATGAGTTATGAGTGAAGGTAGGAGCTAGTGGGAGCTAGGCTCTATTTCGGGGTTCGACAATTCGAAGGACAAGGAGCCTGGGAGAGCTTGCATGCAGGAGTCCCGAAACCCCAAAATGCGAAAGGAGTGTTGTTTAAGCCTTGGGCCATAGCCCGAGGTCACCAGATAAGAAGGGGCTAGTTGGAAAGGAATCAACGCCGAGGTGTGTGTTGGTTCAGAACAGAGAAGAGCGCCGAAAAGGGGGTGAGCACGCAGGTTTTCTCAAGGCCTGTTCCAGAGGATGAAGGGACCTGTGGATTCATTCAAAGGGTTCCAGTAGGAGCCCGAAGAGCCATTTCAGCTCAGGGAAAAGAGCGATCCAGAGACCGGGAGGTCAGTGGACCCTGCTGAGGTAGGGGGTTTGCATAATGTGGTATCAGAGCCACTTTCTGTCTGTAGACTGCAGGTAGAGGGAGGCGTAGTAGATAAAGAAAATACTCTAATACACACCATCAAGTGGTATCAGAGCCAACATATTTTCTTTTTTCATATCACAGACAAAAGGAGGACTGTGAAGGGATACAATCTGATACCATCATGTGGTATCAGAGCTGATATTTTTGTCTATAGACTTTAGGTGAAGGAGACAATAGGTGAAGGAGGAGACATAGTAATGATGCTCTGTGAAGATTGTTGCAAGGTGTGCAGTAGTCAATAGAGAACCAGGCGAGCTGTAGGAGGAGATGGAGGTTCTCTTAGACATAGAGTGATCCATACGCTTGCCAGAAGGGCAAGTGAAATATGGAAATGGCTACTGAAGTTCATGAGCGTGGTGGAAGAGGAGACCACCAGCAGATGAGTAAAGCAAAGATTGACAAAGAACTCGTTGAGATAAGGGTGAGAATGGAACAACTGACATTGAATATGCAGTAGGAGGCAAAAGTACATTGGAGGTACAAATGGCCTCTGAACAGGAAAGCCAAATGGCTTGTTCAAAAGTTGTTGGCTAGGAAACAAAAACAAGAGTTGAGGAAGTGGCTGAGGTATGCTGAAAGCCTCAGTGACACAGAGATGGTTTGCATCTATGAGCCAAAAGTTAGAGAAACCCTTAGTGATGAGGAAGAGGGATCAGTTTCAGATCTCATAAACTTCCTGGAGGGCACGGATGAATTTTCAAATTTCTAGGTGGGCAATGAAATGAGATCATTGGAGAATCTCATAGACTGTCAGGAGGACAACCATGGAAATTCATATTGCCAGGTGGGAAATAGTATGAGATTAACAGAGGATCTCATAAACTACCAGAAGGGCAGAAGTGAACTTTCGAGTTGCCACGTGGGCAATGGGAATAGATCAGCAGGAGGTCTCGCATACTGCCAAGGGGGCAATGGTGAAAGTTCAGATTGCCAAGTGGGCAATGAGATGGGATCAAACGATCTCATAGACTACCAGGTGGGCAACTTAAAATTCCCAAATTTCCAGGTGGGCAAGGGGAAAGAGATGATACTGTCTGAAAGTCTCATGAACTCAGAGGAGAGTTCAGATCAACAAGAAGTGCTGACAGGAGAGAATCATAAGAGAATTATGATCATTGGAGGAATAGAGGTGTTCCTACCAAGCAACCCAGTTGAGGCCAGAGCATATGTTGCGGATGCAACAACAGCAGGAGGACAACCAACATAAACTGTCATGGAGGAAGAAATGGAGTAGACACTGACATTTTCCCAAGAAGCAGAAGATGAGCATTCAACATAATGGCTCAAAATTTTCATCTAGGAAGCTGGACTAGAAATCACTGCAGTACTGGAAGCTGCAAAAGAAGAAGAAGAAGAAGAAGAAGAAGAAGAAGAGGAAGCAAACAACATGGATTTTGCTGACCTGTGTGAAGAATTGGAAGCCCTATAAAGGAGGGTGATGGTGCAAAGTTTTCACATCCAACAGGATAAGTTGGAAGAAGGTAGTGGAACATACCAGCCCGGGGAGAAGCTGGAAGAAGTTGGAAGTATGCCAGCAGGAGAAATGGCAGCAACAAAACTGCCACAGGAAGAAGCTGAGCAACAGTTCAGTGAGGAGACTGCAGAGCTGGAGTCTGCAGCAGAGTGGCCACTTAGTTCCACAAAGAGAGATAAAGATAGCAGGGGAGATCGAGCACATCTGCCCATTGAGAAGACAGAAGTGCAGCAGAGAAGACTGCATAAGAAGAGCCAGCCACTGGAGCAGCTAGACAGGGTGATTGAGAATATCAGGAGGTTGATGTTGAGGTCAGCACAAGAAGCAGTCAGCAGGACGAAGTTGAACAACAAGGAGCCTGCAAGAGCAATAGGGAAGAAGAAGCAACATCAACAACAACAACATAGTTGGAGAGGAGCCGGAGGATAGCTCCAAGGTAAAGTTTGGGATCCAGGTGGATTTCAACACTGGAGAAGAGGAGCTCATGAGCAGGAGCTCATGATTTTTCCAGCTGAGGAGTATGATGTAGGAGCATCGCTCCATGTCAGCAGCGTGCCAGCCAGCGAGCACATCCAACACGCATTTAATGGAGAAAGGGAGAGGCGCAACCCTCTCAATTTTGAAATTCAAAATTTCAATAAATGTTGTAAGGTTTTTAATGCCAGACCACACCTTTGTACATGTAGTGGTTGAGGTTTTCTTTAATGGTTGCCTACAGCAAGTCCAGGACGTAGTAAAGACGGGGCATCCATTTATGTAATGTAGTCGTAGGATCTGCTCTGTGATAGTGATAGCTCAGAGACGATGGTTGAGGATAATCTCATGGGAGCCCTCATTTTGTAATTAAAAAATTAGAGTAGAGAGATAGGAGGAAATACCAGAGCAGAGAGGTCTTGAGAGAGAGTTGAGACTTGTTACAGTCCAACCTTTGTAAACACCTTGTATAGGAATTTCTGAATTAATAGAAGAGCAGTTTTTCCTGCCATGAATTGTCTGTATGTGTTTGCATGTTTTTATGCATTTCATGTTTTAAATGCATAACTGGTGAAGTAATTCAGAAGTTTCAATTTCTTCTCCTCTTGGAGTTTTCGAGTGCAAGGAGTGCACATAGTCTGCAAGGTGTGCATTGACAGAGGTGAGGTAACCTCAGGAAAGCTCAAGAGGGATAGTGTTGAACCTTCATCAATAGAGGCACAAGGAGTGCACAGGAAGGAACTATGTTTCGAGTTCAGGGAAGACAAAACTACTGAAGGTTCTGTAGAGCTCTGCCAAGAGGGCATTGAGCGAGTGCATAAAGTGCACCAGAGAACTATATTTCGAGTTCTGTGGAAAGGGAAGTGTCGAAGAGAAGACACTCACAGAGTTGTTGAATACTTTGTAGGCTCTGCAAGGTGTGCATCGAGCAGAAGAACGCCAGGTGGGCATAGGGAGTTTTCTTTCCAAGAAAACTTCTCAGATCTGAGTTTAGTGAAATACTCAGTAGCACCAGGAGTGTGCGAGAGTGGACTTGTCCTAAGCCCATACGCTCAGAAGAGAAAGCGCGAGAAGAACGTGCACAGACGAAACCTTTCGAGGTTTCTGAGTTGACTAAGCTCAGGAGGGGAAGCGTTTCTATAACGTAGACGAGACCCAAAGGAACTGGGCTAGCAAGGTAAGCATCGAAGGCCGAGACCTTCGAGCGTCGAATTTCTTCCAAGGGAAGGAAAGAGACGCAAGCTCAGGCGGAGGAACATAGCTTCCATTGGATCAGCAATGGCAGGAAAGATCTAGACCGTTGAATCTATGTCTAGGCACACAGGAGGAGAGAGAACAAGGAGGACAGATCTGAACCGTCAGATCTAACGCCAATACCCGACAACTGTTGGATAAGGCGAGGGCGCAGGGGGTTTAAACCCTTGGATATCCACAGATTAGAGAATCGGGGGTTGGACGAGTAGAGGAGGTTGCGTCCCATACTTGCAATCGCCGAAATTGAGAAATCACGCCAGCTGTTGGATCTAGAGCGCAGTGGCCCGAGAGCCGCTGGATCAAGGATACATGCATGGGATTATTCCCTAGGAGGTGCACAAAAGATCAGATCATGACCGTTAGATCTCGCGTAAAGGACCGATAGCCATCAGATCCAGAAAGAGGAGAATGAGGTTTAACCCTCGTAGAAGCAAAGGAGAGGACTCAACAAAATCTTGAAAGCATCGTGACCGTCCATAGGAGGACACGTGGCAAGTTGTCAAGGTTTCGGGAAAAGGCCCGAAATATTTCGAGCCGTCAATCCAGTTAGATCGTGGTTGTCGATTCCAGAAGGACCTGGGCCGTTGATCTCTTAGCAGAGAGATTTCGACATTTCATGGACCGGAGATTCGAAAGGGAAAGGAGGAACGCTTACATCGTGATTCCCCGAATCACGAAATTTGGTAGCGCTTTGACGTTAAGCGCGTTGTCACATAGTGGTGATCACATGGATGGAGGCTAAGGGAGGAGCCAGAGACGTTAATCCATTTTTGACATTTCGGCAACCGGGAGTTCAATAGTGAAAGAGTCATGAGACAGGGAGTCCCGACTCGCGATATCACAAAACTTCGAAACGCGAAACCCCGAAAGAACTAACAACAAGACATTTCGGCATTTCGGCAACCGGGGATTCAAAAGACAAAGGAGCGAGACCCTTGCATCGTGATTCCTTGAATCGCGAAACCCCAAAAGAATGAACGCAAAGACATTTCGACATTTCAGCAACCAGGGATTTGAAAGACAAAGGAGCAAGACCCTTGCATCACGATTTCCCGAATCGCAAAACCCCGAAAGAACGAACGCCAAGACATTTCGACATTTCAACAACGAGGGATTCGAAAGACAAAGGAGCAGGACCTTGCATCGCGATTCACCGAATCACGAAACCCTGAAGGAACCAGGATCATTAGATCAAGGAAGGAGATCTTGTAGTAGATACGATTTTAGACTTTCGGCAACCGGGAGTTGGAGGTACAAGGAGTTAACCCCTCCACATTGTTGAAACACAAAAACCCGAGGAGTCGGTTGGATGTTATCCGTTGGTCACGGTACGGATGTCATATGAGTTAGGAGTGAAGGTAGAAGCTAGTGGGAGCTAGGCTCTATTTCGGGGTTCGACAATTCGAAGGACAAGGAGCCTGGGAGAGCTCGCATGCAAGAGTCCTGAAACCCCGAAACGCGAAAGGAGTGTTGTTTAAGCCTTGGGCCATAGCCCGAGGTCACCAGATAAGAAGGGGCTAGTTAGAAAGGAATCAACGCCGAGGTGTGTGTTGGTTCAAAATAGAGAAGAGCGCCAAAAAGGGGGTGAGTGCATAGGTTTTCTCAAGGCCTATGCCAGAGGACGAAGGGACCTGTGGATTCGTTTAAAGGGTTCCAGCAGGAGCCCAAAGATCCATTTCGGCTCAGGGAAAAGAGCGATCCAGAGACCGGGAGGTCAGTGGACCCTGCTGAGGTAGGGGGTCTGCATCATATCTGCACACTTTCTGCTTGAACAAGTAATTACTAGATTTGGGTGCCCAAGAATTTTGATGAGCGACCAAGCAACACACTTCATAAACAACACCATTCGAACGATGCTGGAAGAGTTTGAAGTTCTTCACCAGAGAAGCACACCATATCACCCACGGACAAATGGCACGGTAGAAGCCTTCAACAAAATCCTAGAAAATTCCTTGACAAAGATATGCAACATCAATAGAGACGATTGGGATCTCAAGGTACCAACAATACTATGGGCGTATAGAACCACATGTAAAAAAATGATTGGCCACATGCCCTTCAAACTAGTCTATGGTCAAGAAGCAGTAATGCCCTTAGAATTTTTAATACCCAACCTACGTATAACAACCATTACACAAATGACAGAACGAGGCACAGTAAAGGAAGGACTGAATCAATTACTATCAATGGAGGAATACTGAATCTTGGTAGGATTCCATCAAAAAGTACAGAAAGCAAGAGACAAATCTTGGCACGATCGCCAAATCAAAAGGAAGACATTCAAGGAAGGAGATCTAGTATTACTCTACGATAGTAAAGCGTTACAACACCCAAGAAAGCTGAGAATGCATTGGCTAGGACCATACGAGGTAAAAGCTATCACAGACGAAGGATATGTACTGTTAAGAGATCTAGCGGGAACAAACCTTAGAGGAATGGTAAATGTGAGTTGGTTGAAGCTGTACAAAGACAGTTGACCACCCACCACGCATTANTAATGAAGCCAGCAAGGGAAAAGGTAACGACCATATCGAAAAAGGAAACACATGGGAAAGACCGGAAAAATCACGCTGACAGGACAACAAAAAGTAGAGTTAAAGCAAGGCAAGGACGGAGGGGATGCCACATTAAACGTGCCAACTGGAGACGACATAACAAGCATAATGGAAAGTACGAAACCACCACAGATACATTGAACCTAGAATTATGGTGCATTAATCACACAAGGGAGGAAGATGTCCTCGAGAAGCTTCATGGTGAGCCCATACACCACACGAGCACAACAACAATTAGTCTATTCGCGGATGGAGAACAGGAAAATAACAATAGTAGCAAGAACGAATAGAGTGAAACCACAAAGCTTACCAAAGCCATTCAAACCCTGCAATCGTTTGACATACCCCATTATGGCACCGTCGAAACTCGTAGAACCAGGCCATACAACCAGATCAACCAGGGCTCAAACAAGGTCGCAAGGACCACCGAACGAAAGCAAACAAAAACCCCTAGAAATCATCGACATTGAAAAAATTCTGTCACCAGAGGAAATTCTAGTAGAGCCTACACCCATACTCGAGGAGGCCCTGAAACCACAAACAGAGGCCATGGAACAGGATACACCAACAACAACGCATGAGCCCCAACACAAAGAAGAAGAAACCCACTAGGAAATACCACAAAAGAATGCCGAAGCAACCGTAGGAGCCACTAGAAGCGCACATAACCCGAATGTAGCAGTGCAACCAGACGTTGTAAATGTGTTGAACCTACACAAAATATATCTAGCTAGAAAATACTACACACATTTGCAGAGAAAAAATGAGAAAGAAGAAGCAAGAGAGAAAGAATGGAAGAATTCTCATTAACTGTATTCCACACTCAAAGAGTGAATAATTTACAATATATATAGAATAAATGAGTAACTAATGAGCCATAGTGGTGTTCTAGATTGATCTAGACACACACCATTAGTTACAAGAGTAAAATGCCACCTAGTTTAGTCTCTCAGGGAGTTACGGAAGTGAACTGCCACCTAGCTGAGTTACTTTAAGTGAACGGCCACCTAGCTAAGTTAACTAGTCAACTAGTCTTCAATTAACTGACCGAACAAAGAGTAGTGAGTTGGTGATGATCCCAATGTTGCAATGGTGACAAAACCAATGCAACATCTAAACTCAACTCAACTATTCAAACCTGGCGTCAATAACTCGAAGAGGATATTATTTACGTGGAATATTCTCCCTAAAATATAGGAGACCTGATAATGACTCAATTATGACTAATAAACAAGGAATAACCTTAGGAAAAAATAAAATCCTAGGTGTGTGTGTGAAATAAATCCAACACCCACCCTGAACATCAATATGGTGAAAAATAAAGAATGGGCCCCGCTAATGGTACGGCCATGTTAGGCACCCAACACAAAAGATATTAATCAAATAAATGAGGAAAGAGGGAAACCTCATGGGAACAAACCCCCACTCAAATTACAATGCATAAAAATAAAAAATGATAAGGAACAAAGGCAATTGCTAAGCAACCATGTCCTTCACTCCAAGAAGATCCCACAACTGGGTGTTTTTTTGAAGATTTTGTTGAAGATGTAGATGTTCCGCGACGATCCGATGAAGTATGCATCATTGATATTTCCACACATATCCACTTTATCTTCTTGTAATTAATAATATCCAAATAAATTTCTGATGAAATTTTGAAAACCATTCCTAAAAAACGCTGAAATTTTGTTGATTTGAAATGATCATAACTTCACCAACTGCTTCAGACATCGTTTTTTGAATTGATATTTTCCCAGGGAATTCAACATCCAATTTTTCATAAAATCTTTTCTAAAATATCAGAATGGTGTTTGATGTGCGCAACTCTCTTTTTTTCTCCCGACATGCATGCATGGTGCATGCAAAAGTGTCCGTACGTGACCCCCGAGATGCATGCCATATATCTTCCACATGAATTTCATAAAAATAAATATGAAATGGAGTAGACATCATCTCTGGCAATTATTGGAATACAAATTTCTGCAAAAAACGTTTGTAGAAGACTTTCATAATAAGAGGCTTGATCTTCCGATGGCTTCTCTTATGGCTCTATCAATCTGCCAATCCCCTGCATGAAATCTTTACAATATTCTTTATTCCCAACAGGAACCTCCAATCGGGTCCATAATTCATTTGTAGTTAATTCTGTGATTCTTCATATACTTGATGGAAAAGTTCGAGAAAAACAGACATGCCCATACTTCCTATGGCCATATCTTATCTATTGAGAAAGTCACTTTTCTCACCTAATGTAATCCATCTCTACTTCCATTGCCATGGTTATTTGGTACAAGCCTCCGTGATCTAAGATGAAGCATAATTTTGGCTTCCATTCCACAGTTATGAGGCGTGAGAAGTATTTCCAACAAATAATCCATATTTATGTGTTTAATCTTTGTAATTGCAATGATTTGGTAGCTTTTCTTAGCAGTCCGCTATTCTCGGATACTCATGTAAATGTGTGTTGAACCTACACATACTAGATCTAGCTAGAAAATACTACACACATTTGCAGAGAGAAATTGAGAAAGAAGAAGCAAGAGAGAAAGAATGGAAGAATTTCATTAATCGATTCACACTCAAAGAGGAATAATTTACAATATATATAGAATAAATAAGTAACTACTGAGCCATAGTGGTGGTCTAGATTGATCTGGACAAAAACCAACAGTTACAAGAGTAAACCGCCACCTAGTCTAGTCTCTCGTGCAGTTACAGGAGTGAACTCGCCACTCACCGAAGTTAACTAGTCAACTAGTCTTCAGTTAACTGACTGAACAAAGAGTAGTGAGTTGGTGATGATCCCAATGTTGCATGGTGAAAAAACCAATGCAACATCTAAACTCAACTCAACTAGTCAAACTGAAGTGTCAACTGAAAGAGAATATTCTCCCCTAAAATATAGGAGACTGAATAATGACTAATTATGACTAATAAACAAGGAATAACCTTAGGAAAAATAAATCCTAATTGTGTGTGAAGTAACTCCAACAGACGCTCCACAAGGACCCATCCCATATTCCATTTCGGCCAAGACGACGGGGGAAATGACCACGACTTGGGAAGAATGGATGGCAAAGGAGCAACCCGAAGCTGGTGGAACCTCGAACCGACCATCGCGACAAGATGACCAAATTCAGATACCAAGTTCACCTCGAAAGAAATCGACTGCAGAGATTGTGCTACCTTGCATACAAGAGGGAGTACATGTGGACGAAGAGGGAGTACATGTGGACCCACAACTATTAGGTCACGTCGGGAAGCTCAAGTATTCTGACCATGACGTAGCAGATGACACTAAATACCCAGAGCTTTCACCGTAGGTTTTTATGCACAAAATAGTCGTGAAGCAACTCAGAGAATCTATCACTCAACCACACCAGTGGGCCACTGGACTAGACATAACAAGAATTCTAGGGTTGTTGAAGATACCACACTTTGGCATAATCCAATATGCGATGGCATGCGTCAAACAACTATTAGCAGTTATGAATGGAGGGGATATATGGCTAGACAAACCCTTCCACATAATGGTCAAAATCATCACGCATTTAATAGGTCTACCCACCGGGGGTATGGATCCCACACTGATCCTAGCCGATAATGCCAAGGAAAAAACATTGGTAGAAGAGATGAAAAAGAAATATGGCACTGACAGAGGAACATGAGGCATTATAATTAAACAGATCAACAATGCTGTGACACAATTGGGCGCAAAGATCTTAGCTTGCAAAATGCTACGAAAATGCCGCAAAGACGAAGTACCGACATGAGTCATTGCTGTGGTAGCTCAGTGCGTAGAAGGCACCTTCATGAGTTGGGCGCCATACCTATCAAACTTGTTTCAAATAGACTGCAAAGACGCATAGGATGCATGTAAAAAATTTCATTACTCATGGCTGATCACTCTCATAGCATTCACAGGATGGAGAGAACTAGAATACGCCATCTTTTCTACCTCACCACAGCCAGGGGGAGCAATATATTGCGTCCTGAGAGCTGGCCACTAGCCAAGCAGAAGAAGGAGAACAAAATTGTATTCGAATCATACCTATGGGAGATATAGGAAGCCATCAACCGAGCATGGAGAATAACACCAGAGGTTGTCGCAAGATACAGGGACATCACTAATTTTTGGGCTAGGCGACAAGCCATGTGGATACAACCAAGGCAAGACCCAGATAAACAATGGCTACAGATGTGCTACTATGTCACCGAGGGTGATATCGACATGATCATCAATGAATGAACTAATGAATGGATGATCCCAACTATACCCAGAGGAGTACCAATAAAAACAACAAAATGAGGGGTGGCGCAGGTGGAGACACAACCTCCACAAATCCCAGTACCCAAGAGACGAAGAACGGGCCAACCCAAGTCAACTCAGGTAGATGAAGGTTTAGGTCAGCCAGGGACCCAGAAGGGAGGAACATAAACCACCCAGTCGACCAAGGGACAGAAGAAACTAGCTGAGGGAACACAGGAAACCACACCAAACCCCATCACACAGGAACCAGGGGGGGCTAAGAGACCAATTGTACAGGACGCAGGTGCGCACAAGAAAATGAAGGAACAAGGACCACAATCAAATTACACAATCACGGAGGATGATGGAGAGATGACTGCTAGGATGGTCCAAGACTCCTTCGCAGAAGATTTTGATCATGCCGTGCACCACCGGGATGAACTACAGAAGGAACTGACAGAAATGCGAAAATTCCTTAAGAAATTCGGAGAAGCCTAGATCACGAGCACCAGTAGAGGCACAGAGCCATCGACCACACATGCCACAAAAAGGGTGGAGGTAGAAGAATGCGACCCAGTTCTTCCCATACCACGAGCACATTCCACGRCCTACATAAAGCCTAGCATGCTGCGAATGGATGAAATTGTGGGATAGACACCACTGAAGGATTTRGATCAAATCCAATTGGTCTTGACAYAGATGCCATCAAAAGCATTACACAAACTRCAGGTTAGCRTCGACCAGGAGATGGAGGCTCGAGCACATAAAAACTTAGTCGAGCTACAACAAGCAACAAAGAGGCGGGAAGCGCTGGAAATAGTTTACGTACAGGCTCAATCGGAAACCAAGGAGGAGAAAAAATGCAGAAACGAGCTGGAACACAGAGTGGGGAAGCTTTTGGGAAACTTCCAACTACTGCGCAAGGAAACGAACTCCCACTCGCATAGAAGATCGACCAGATTGCATAGGAAATTGAACAGTATCAAAAGGAGATCGAGACTCTCCGCGGACAGATTAGACCGACAACTCCACCACCAGTGAAGGATCAGAGGAAGCAAGAAGCAGCAATGCAGCTGCAACAGTTGGAAAAACAGGTCATCATGGCAGCCAACTTGCTGGATAAAGTAGCACAACTTTGGACAAGGCTAGAAGAGGATCCACAAGTCCAACACTGGGACAAGGAGGAGCAGAGGATTAATGCAACGATCTAAGAACTCAAGAAATGACAGAAGACCTTACCAATCCCAGAACGAGTCAAGGGAACACAAGAGCTGAAGAAGATATAGGCAGAACTTATCATTGCGCAAACACAGAAACATGAGCGTCAGGTTCAAATAGAACCGTTGCAGGAACGGGTAGCAGAAGTACTTGTGTAGGTGGAAGAACCTAGAATCCAGACAACATAGACTCAACTAGAATGCGCAGGACTGATGAGTGAGTAAGTGGCAGCTCAGACAATCGACACTATCAAGGAGAAAACAATGCAGGCACTCATAAAAGTAGCAAAGTTGCAGGAACAGTTCCAGACGATCACAAAGGAGATCGAGGAAGCACATAGAAACTAGGTGATTCGTTACGAGTCACATGTCAGTGTTGGGGGCCTGTTGGCACCAGGCCGAAGAGGAAAGAAGAACAATCGTGGGAAAGAAAGCGTGTAGAAAAATGAAGTAATAATTGGCAGAAGAGTAGCACACGCGCATGCAAGAAAGCGTGTACAAAGGAAAGTGACAATTGGAGGAGGAGAAGCAAGCATATGGAAAAAATACATAACATAAGAAGGGTTAGGGTTTTTGTAATATTCGGAAAAAAGGCTAAAGAGACCGAAATGTATAAATATAGATACGAAACTATCATATAAGAGAGTTCAATAGTAGTTGTTAGCAGTTTTTCTGTAATGTTTTGAGCAGTACGAATTGATTTTGTAAGTTGTTGAGCAAGGGAGACCCAAGGAGAGGTAGATCTGAGGATTAGACCGCACGTCGTGGAGCCTGGTGCGATCTAATTTGCCTTGCATAGATCTTACCCAGTTTTTGTGGAGAATTGTAAGCGCGAGGTGCCAGAAATGCAGAACTATCATAATACAAGAGCCAAGAGGCAAATCTTTGTGGACGTAGTCTAGGAGGGGGTGAACCATGGTAATTCTCATGTAGTATGTTAAATGTATGCATGGTTCTTTTTTCTTTCAGGAATTGATGGTTAAACTTGATTAATGAGTTAATACTTGGTTATGGATCTGTTTATAGTTAACTTTAATTAACCTGTGGAATATTCGTATGCGAATCCAAGGAATAGGTACTCTCCTTTACGACTCATAGTATCTGACCCTCTCCAAGAAACCCCTATCTGCCACTCCATCCTAGGCTGTAAACACCTGAGTCTTACAACCACCCATTTAAAGCTATCTCGGGTGAGACTGCCCAGTGCTTTCCAACGATGTGTTGCCTTCTGGTTTACCAGGAGGGCCGATAGTTTTAGAGGTTTTGTTGGAACCTCGAATGACATGAACCCTGGGTCAATAACTCAGACAAACTCTGAAGGGAAGTGAGTAAACCAACAAGCATTTTGTCCAAAACTTTGACTGCATTGACCCGAGTTCTTGTGTTAGTAGACAACTTCACAAGTTTATTTTTGCAATAATTTGGTTGATGACGATATGGATGCTTTTCTACATGCAGGATGCTAGGGATATCTTGTTGGTGCACCCATGCAACAAAGAATTGCAAGGATACACAATTGGAATGAAACAGATTGTGGAAGATCCCTAGTTGATGCCTAATATATCAAAATGTGTAGTCTCTTTATCATGCAAATAATATGCTTGTATAACATTCTTATCTCACTACAAATTATACGAGAATTAATTTTGGCATTGGTATTTACATTAACATGCAGTTGTCTGATCTCTTTCCATGGTTAACGTGGTAGTCGTGAGAAGGGAAGTGTTTGTAGATTTAGGGAGAAACAAGTTCATTATTTCTTTATCATTACAATGACCGTTGCTTGGCTGATCCGCTAATGAAGATGGAGAAATGGAAAGCATTCCTTTCCAGTAAGTTTGATTCTAATCATTGCGATATATACACATACATGCCCGCACTCAATCTTTCACATAAAGTCATTCTATGTATTGGAAACTAAAACAAGTGCAATCTCAAGAATTAAAAGATAAAATATCTATTTTCCTGAAAGAAAAAAATATCTATTTGCCTCTACTAGCTAATTACTAATAGTGATATCATCATCACAATGATAAATCCTTTTCTTGATAAATGACCCTACACCCATACGTGGAAGAAAAAATGCAAATTATTGGATGCAAGTAGCATGGTGTAATGAGATAAACGAAGATAACTAAATCTCAAAAAGTGCAGTTAACAAATCCCCACTGATATCATTAAGAATGCAAAAACATGTGGGAGCGTAAAGGTAAACAATATGCTAAAGACAATAAATTTCCTACTACATGATGCAGGGATTTTCTGAGGGTCATAACTTTTGACTTGGTTATCCATTTGGGATAAAAGTTTACATGGATTTGCGTATCGAAGAGTTCACTGACATGTCGATTTGATCCTTTAGATCAAACATCATTTCGACACTTTTCCGGGGCCAAATTCCTTCATATAAGGCCTCAAATTGGGGCATTCGTGTTTTT
>SNQJ01S0112157.1:20281-31555 GCA_010110895.2 Picea sitchensis
AGTGTCAACTGAAAGAGAATATTCTCCAGGTGGAATATTCTCCCCTGAAATATAGGAGACTGAATAATGACTAATTATGACTAATAAACAAGGAATAACCTTAGGAAAAATAAATCCTAATTGTGTGTGAAGTAACTCCAACAGACACTCCACAAGGACCCATCCCATATTCCATTTCGGCCGAGACGACGGGGGAAATGACCATGACTTGGGAAGAATGGATGGCAAAGGAGCAACCCGAAGCTGGTGGAACCTCGAACCGACCATCGCGACAAGAGGACCAAATTCAGATACCAAGTTCACCTCGAAAGAAATCGGCTGCAGAGATTGTGCTACCTTGCATACCAGAGGGAGTACATGTGGACCCACAACTATTAGGTCACGTCGGGAAGCTCAAGTATTCTGACCATGACGTAGCAGATGACACTAAATACCCAAAGCTTTCACCACAGGTTTTTATGCACAAAATAGTCGTGAAGCAACTCAGAGAATCTATCACTCAACCACACCAGTGGGCCACTGGACTAGACATAACAAGAATTCTAGGGTTGCTGAAGATACCACACTTTGGCATAATCCAATATGCGATGGCATGCGTCAAACAACTATTAGCAGTTATGCATGGAGGGGATATATGGCTGGACAAACCCATCCACATAATGGTCAAACTCATCACGCAGATAATAGGTCTACCCACCGGGGGTATGGATCCCACACTGATCCTAGCCGATAAGGCCAAGGAAAAAACATTGGTAGAAGAGATGAAAAATAAATATGGCACTGACAGAGGAACAAGAGGCATTATAATTAAACAGATCAACAATGCTGTGACACAATTGGGTGCAAATATCTTAGCCTGCAAAATGCTACGAAAATGCCACAAAGACGAAGTACCGACATGAGTCATTGCTGTGGCAGATCAGTGCGTAGAAGGCACCTTCATGAGTTGGGCGCCATACCTATCAAACTTGTTTCAAATAGACTGCAAAGACACACAGGACGCATGTACAAAATTTCATTACTCATGGCTGATCACTCTCATAGCATTCACGGGATGGAGAGAACTAGAATACGCCGTCTTTTCTACCTCACCACAGCCAAGGGGAGCAAGATATCGCGTCCTCAGAGTTGGCCACTAGCCAAGCAGAAGAAGGACAACAAAATTGTATTCGAAGCATACCTACGGGAGATATAGGAAGCCATCAACCGAGCATGGAGAATAACACCAGAGGATGTCGTAAGATACAGGGACATCACTAATTTATGGGCTAGGAGACAAGCCATGTGGATACAACCAAGGCAAGACCCGGATAAACAATGGCTACAGATGTGCTACTATGTCACCGAGGGTGATATCGACATGATCATCAATGAATGAACTAATGAATGGAGGATCCCAACTATATTCAGAGGAGTACCAATAAAAACAACAAAATGAGGGGTGGGGCAGGTGGAGACACAACCTCCACAAATCCCAGTACCCAAGAGACGAAGAATGGGCCAACCCAAGTCAACTCAGGTAGACGAAGGTTTAGGGCAGCCAGGGACCCAGAAGGGAGGAACATAAACCACCCAGTCGACCAAGGGACAGAAGAAACTAGCTGAGGGAACACATGAAACCACACCAAACCCCATCACATAGGAACCAGGGGGGGCTAAGAGACCAATTGTACAGGACGCAGGTGCGCACAAGAAAATGAAGGAACAAGGACCACAATCAAATTACACAATCACGGAGGATGATGGAGAGATTACTGCTAGGATGGTCCAAGACTGCCTCGCAGAAGATTTTGATCATGCCGTGCACCACCGGGATGAACTACAGAAGGAACTAACAGAAATGGGACAATTCCTTAAGAAATTCGGAGAAGCCTAGATCACGAGCACCAGTAGAGGCACAGAGCCATCGACCACACATGCCACAAAAAGGGTGGAGGTAGAAGAATGCGACCCAGTTCTTCCCATACCACGAGCACATTCCACGACCTACATAAAGCCTAGCATGCTGCGAATGGATGAAATTGTGGGATAGACACCACTGAAGGATTTGGATCAAATCCAATTGGTCTTGACATAGATGCCATCAAAAGCATTACACAAACTACAGGTTAGCATCGACCAGGAGATGGAGGCTCGAGCACATAAAAACTTAGTCGAGCTACAACAAGCAACAAAGAGGCGGGAAGCGCTGGAAATAGTTTACGTACAGGCTCAATTGGAAACCAAGGAGGAGAAAAAATGTAGAAACGAGTTGGAACGCAGAGTGGAGGAAGCTTTCGGGAAACTTCCAACTACTGCGCAAGGAAACGAACTCCCACTCGCATAGAATATCGACCAGATTGCATAGGCAATTGATCAGTATCAAAAGGAGATCGAGACTCTCCGCGGACAGATTAGACCGACAACTCCACCACCAGTGAAGGATCAGAGGAAGCAGGAAGCAGAAATGCAGCTGCAGCAGTTGGAAAAACAGGTCAGCATGGCAGCTAACTTGCTGGATAAAGTAGCGCAACTTTGGACAAGGCTAGAAGAGGATCCACAAGTCCAACACTGGGACAAGGAGGAGGAGAGGATTAATGCAACGATCTAAAAACTCAAGCAACGACAGGAGACCTTACCAATACCAGAACGAGTCAAGGGAACACAAGAGCTGAAGAAGATATAGGCAGAACTTATCATTGCGCAAACACAGAAACAAGAGCGTCAGGTTCAAATAGAACCGTTGCAGGAACGGGTAGCAGAAGTACTTGTGTAGGTGGAAGAAGCTAGAATCCAGACAACACAGACTCAGCTAGAATGCGCAGGAATGATGAGTGAGGAAGTGGCAGCTGAGACAATCGACACTATCAAGGAGAAAACAACGCAGGCACTCATAAAAGTAGCAAAGTTGCAGGAACAGTTCCAGACGATCACAAAGGAGATCGAGGAAGCACACAAAAACTAGGTGAGTCGGGACGAGTCACATGTCAGTGTTGGGGGCCTGTTGGCACCGGGCCGAAGAGGAAAGAAGAACAATCATGGGAAAGAAAGCGTGCAGAAAACTGAAGTAATAATTGGCAGAAGAGTAGCATGCGCACATGCAAGAAAGCGTGTACAAAGGAAAGTGACAACTGGAGGAGGAGAAGCAAGCATATGGAAAAAATACATAACGTAAGAAGGGTTAGGGTTTTTGTAATATTCGGAAAAAAGGCTAAAGAGACCGAAATGTATAAATATAGATATGAAAGTATCATATAAGAGAGTTCAATAGTAGTTGTTAGCAGTTTTTCTGTAATGTTCTGAGCGGTACGAACTGATTTTGTAAGTTGTTGAGCAAGGGAGACCCAAGGAGAGGTAGATCTGAGGATTAGACCGCAGGTCGTGGAGCCTGGTGCGATCTAGTTCGCCTCGCATAGTTCTTACCCAGTTTTTGTGTAGAATTGTAAGCGCGAGGTGCCAACAATGCAGAACTATCATAATATAAGAGCCAAGAGCCAAATCTTTGTGGACGTAGTCTAGGAGGGGGTGAACCATGGTAATTCTCGTGTAGTATGTTAAATGTATGCATGGTTCTTTTTTCTTTCAGGAATTGCTGGTTAAACTTGATTAATGAGTTAATACTTGGTTATGGATCTGTTTATAGTTAACTTTAATTAACCTGTGGAATATTCGTATGCGAATCTAAGGAATAGGTACTCTCCTTTACGACTCATAGTATCTGATCCTCTCCAAGAAACCCCTATCCGCCACTCCGTCCTAGGCTGTAAACACCTGAGTCTTACAACCACCCATTTAAAGCTATCTGGGGTGAGATTGCCCAGTGCTTTCCAACAATGTGTTGCCTTCTGGTTTACCAGGAGGGCCGATAGTTTTAGAGGCTTTGTTGGAACCCCGAATGACATGAACCCTGGGTCAATAACTCATACAAACTCTGAATGGAAGTGAGTAAACCAACAAGCATTTTGTCCAAAACTTTCTCTGCATTGACCCGATTTCTTGTGTTAGTAGACAACTTCACAAGTTTATTTTTGCAATAATTTGGTTGATGACGATATGGATTCTTTTCTACATGCAGGCTGCTAGGGATATCTTGTTGGTGCACCCATGCAACAAAGAATCGCAAGGATACACAATTGGAATGAAACAGATTGTGGAAGATCCCTAGCTGGTGCCTAATATATCAAAATGTGTAGTCTCTTTATCATGCAAATAATATGCTTGTATAACATTCTTATCTCACTACAAATTATACGAGAATTAATTTTGGCATTAGTATTTACATTAACATGCAGTTGTCTGATCTCTTTCCATGGTTAACGTGGTAGTCGTGAGAAGGGAAGTGTTTGTAGATTTAGGGAGAAACAAGTTCATTATTTCTTTATCATTACAATGACCGTTGCTTGGCTGATCCGCTAATGAAGATGGATAAATGGAAAGAATTCCTTTCCAGTAAGTTTGATTCTAATCATTGCGATATATACACATACATGCCCGCACTCAATCTTTCACATAAAGTCATTCTATGTATTGGAAACTAAAACAAGTGCAATCTCAAGAATTAAAAGATAAAATATCTATTCGCCTGAAAGAAAAAAATATCTATTTGCCTCTACTAGCTAATTACTAATAGTGATATCATCATCACAATGATAAATCCTTTTCTTGATAAATGATCCTACACCCATACGTGGAAGAAAAAATGCAAATTATTGGATGCAAGTAGCATGGTGTAATGAGATAAACGAAGATAACTAAATCTCAAAAAGTGCAGTTAACAAATCCCCACTGATATAATTAAGAATGCAAAAACATGTGGGAGCGTAAAGGTAAACAATATGCTAAAGACAATAAATTTCCTACTACTTGATGCAGGGATTTTCTGAGGGTCATAACTTTTGACTTGGTTATCCATTTGGGATAAAATTTTACATGGATTTGCGTATTGAAGAGTTCACTGACATGTCGATTTGATCCTTTAGATCAAACATCATTTCGACACTTTTCCGGGGCCAAATTCCTTCATATAAGGCCTCAAATTGGGGCATTCGTGTTTTTACGAGAATTTTTAAATTTTTACTTATAAGTTANGAAGAGTTCACTGACATGTCGATTTGATCCTTTAGATCAAACATCATTTCGACACTTTTCCGGGGCCAAATTCCTTCATATAAGGCCTCAAATTGGGGCATTCGTGTTTTTACGAGAATTTTTAAATTTTTACTTATAAGTTATCTCTTAGTTTATGAACTTAATTAGAAAAGTGAGTTGACAAATAATGCCGCTCTAGTTAGCTCTTAGTTATTGGTCAACGTTAGAGTCATGCGAGAATTTCCTAAAATTAGTTCTTTTTCTAAAATTAGTTTTCAAAAATCTCAGATAGTAGTTATAAGGGGTTGAACTTCCGTTGTTATATTATAGTTAGGATGGAGAAGGAAAAAAAGAGAATTATTTTCCATTCTCGTGTGTTTGCATGGTTTTTTGATCTTGTGAATGAATCTCAGTTTATTCGCTACATCATCCGATATCAGAGCATGAAGATGGCTAGGAGAGGAAGAGGAAGACCATGCATTGCTAAAATGCGCAGAGATATGCAAAACCTCCAAAGGTAAGTATGGATCTTACAAACATGCTGGCTAGTCAGAGAATAATATGAAGATAAGTGTGTGATGATGAGACAAACCAAGGAGATGTAGATAAACATATATAACATGAATAAGAACATGAAAAACATGAAGAAGAACAATTAAAACACATGACTTTTGAAGAAAGGATGCTCATGGCTCTAGAAGGGAGAAATGATAGGATCAAGATGGAAGTTTTAGAATATGCAGGGAATCTTAAACTAGAGGAGTTAATATATTGGTTGAATGCCATGGAATTGTTTTTTGAATGATAGCCTATGATAGAGGAAAAGAAGGTGTAATTTGCATGTACCAAGTTGAAGGGTCACACCATGATATGGTGGGATCATGTGCAAAAATATAGAGCATGTTGATGTTTTGGTAGCTACGAGAGGCATTAACCTCTGATATAACATTTGTGCTTAGAATAGAATATTCTGGAAGCAAGAGAACCATTAAACATATGTGGAAATACCCTAGAAGAGAAGTCGGCTCAAGGAGAATAATAATAAATAATTAGAAGGCTTTAGAAAGAGAAGTCGACCCCACATGAAAAGTCACTTGGACATGCTAGTATAAATAGAGGTAAGGCGCTACCTCATTTACACACTCTCACTCACTTAGTCAGAGAAAAATTCTGAGGAGCAACAATTGGAACAGTTAGGGCGCCTAAGGAACAACAATTGTAGTAGTTAGGGAACAAGTCTTTCTAGTATCTCTCTCTTGCACGATTCTCTTGGAAAAGTTACACTCTCTTGGTATTGTGCTGCTGCCACAACTGTGTTGGTATTTTTGGTTAAGCTAGCCATTGTGCTAGGGTTTATTTGTTGTCTCTAGAGTGGAATTTCTAGAATCCATCTAAGAAAAGGTTACTGTGCTTGGGGGTGGCACATGTAAGTGCCTATGGTTGGGTGACAATGGTGTAACATTGTCTATGGTTAAACGAGCATACCAAAATTTTAACATGGTATTAGAGCTGGTTTCCTTCAAGACAGTCTAACCACTGGAAGGAATATCACCAGTTTCTCTTATTGTCAAGCTCGTTAAGCATTTACAAAGCCACCAAGAAGGTTGTCTAAGGAGGGCGCATCTTTCCCCCAGATCATATCTCCAAAATTCAAAAGTTGGAAAATTAGGGTTGCCTCATAAAACCCTAGGTCAAGACGTTTGGGCATTTAAAGGGTGAAGTTGGAGAAGATCCTTGAATAAATGAGGTCTCCTTGGCATAACACACTGACTGGTAAGTCCAAATTTCATTTCTGCAAAATCTCAATTTTTGTAATATTTCTAGATCCCGGGGCAGAATGACTTCCAACACTAAGCTTGATGAGAAGCTTGAGGGTGTTGATAATTCTTGGGCATGGAAATATAGAGTGATGCTCATTCTAGGAGAGCATGATATAGAAGGCTTCTATGAAGAAGAAGTTCAAGAGCCAGAGGGAGATGAGGCAAAATAAAAATATAAGAAGAACCTGGTTAAACGAAAGAGGATCATTGCAGATTCTATCAAGGATCACTTGATCCCTCATGTCTCATCATTAAAAACCTCAAAACATATGTTTGATGATTTATCCCGATTATATGAAGGCAATAATATCAACCAAACGATGGCATTGATGACACAACTCAAGAATGTGAAGATGCAAAATTCAAAAACCATTCAATCCTACTTCACGAGGGTATCTCAAATCAAAGAACAACTTGAATCCATTGGAGACAGTTGAAGAAAATGAGCTAGTAGTGACTACATTGAATGGTCTCCCAAAGTCTTGGGAATCATTTATTCAGGGAATCTGTTCCAGAAGAAAGCTAACAAAGTTCAACAAGCTATGGGAAGATTGTACTCAAGAAGAAGCTAGGTTGACAACAGAAGAATAAAAGTTGGGCGATGATGATCAAGCCTTAGCAACACATGCAAGAAAAGGAAAGAGTAGGAAAGATGATCATCCCCCCAAGAAATTTGAAAAGTCACAAAAAACACAAAAGACTCAAAAATATTATTCAAGATACAAATGCTTCAGTGGTCAGAAGATGGGACACATTGCAAGAAATTGTCCTCTCATAAAGAGCAGATAAAAAGGACAGAATAAAAGACACCATTCTCATGCCACAGAAGACGATGAACCTATTCAGAAGAAAGAAAAAGAATATGATTCAAGTGAAGAATATGTATTGATATCATCTCTTACAGGAACAATGACTCATGGAAGTGACACATGACTTATTGATAGGGGTGCCTCTAAGCACATGACCGGTTACACAGATTCTCTTTCAAATCTGTTTCATAAGGATTCACCTCATAAAGTGAATCTCAATGATGACTATCAGTAACCCATTAATGGGGTAGGAGAAGCCTCCTATAGGTTGGATTCCAGAAAGCCTATGAAGATGAAAGAATGAGGTCAAGACCAAGAGGATCTTGAAAGACTCAATACAATACCATTTGATACCTAATGTATCATAACTGAAGACAACTCAAGTGGGACAACAACAACCAAACTCCAAGTTTGCATATTAGGTTTGATATTTTATATTGTTGCAGTTTAAGTATTGTAACTAGAATAACAGTCTTTAGAATTTTATTATTGCTATTGATATTGCTAGTTTAGTAACACTTGAATATTACTGGTACAACTAACACTCTAGTAAATGCTCATATTAATAATGCACTTGTTCACAAGATAAATTGATCTTCTCTAGGAGATGTTCTTGGTTGTTGACTTTGTTCCAGGTAGGTTATCTTGTAAAATCCATGGAGGTTACCATGGAGATGTTGTTCTTGTTTCTTGTTCAGGGCAGGTCATAGGGAATAGCTCTGAGAAAGAGCTATAGTGACGGTTGCAGAAGGAAACATTTTAGATGGTCTCTAGTTGAGACTTGGAGCAGACTATCCAGACATAGAGTTGTACACATCCATGTAATAAAGGATAAGAGATTGAAGTTGGATCCTTCAGGAAAGAAGGGTATATTTTTTGGATATAGTGAGACATTGAAGGCATATATAGTCTACATCCATGGTTATAGACAAATCAAGATTAGCAGAGATGTTACCTTCGATGAGGATACAACCTTCAGTAGATCGAGGAAACATCATACAAATGAGATCCATGATGAGGAGCCTGAATCTCCTAGAGTTGTAGATACATATGTAGGTAATAATGTTGTGCCAAAAGAGCATGGTCCAGAGGACCATGACATGGAATAACTACAAAGACCTGCAAAAACAATTACAAAGAAAAGAATACCAGCTTGGGCTTGTGAGATTATTCACGATGCCAAGAAGTATGGTTCTTTGCATGGATATTTCAGAGAAAGAAATAAACCTCAACCATATTCCAATTATGTGGCATTGTTATGTGACATCATTGATGCTGAGCCTACCTATTACAAAGAGGTTGCAGAGATGAAAGTATGGAAGGATGCCATGATTGAGGAATACTAGTCCATCATTAAAAATGATGTTTGGGATGTGGTTCTGAGACCGAAAGAGAAATCAGTTGTGAGTTCCAAATGGATCTACAAGATGAAACATTCAGTAGACGACAGTATCGAGAAGTACAAGGTAAGATTCATGGCTCATGGGTTCTCCCAGAAAGAAGGAATAGATTACGAGGAGACATTTTCTCCTGTGGCAAGATACACTTTGATTAGAGCTATACTTGCGATAGCTGCAGTAATGAAATGGAAGGTACACCAGATGGACGTGAAGACAATTTTTTTGAATGGTGTAGTAGAAGAGGAAGTGTACATGGAGAAACCACAAGGTTTCGAGACACATGGCAGACAAAAACATGTGTGCAAGTTGAATAAATCCGTGTATGGATTGAAGCAAGCACCCTGGGAATGGTATAATAGAATTGACTGTTTTTTGATGAGCTTGGACTTTACCAAGAGTAAAGCAGATCCCAACATTTACTACAAGGTTGATGATAGTGGATCGGTGATATTGTTGTTATATGTGGATGACCTTTTTCTAATAGGGAACGAGAAGCTCATCGCCGAATGCAAGAGAAATCTTGCATCAGAGTTCGAGATGAAATACCTAGGTATGATTCATTATTTATTGGGTCTAGAGGTATGGCAAAAACCAGACGAGATTTTCCTTAGCCAAGGAAAATATGTGGTAGAAATTCTGAAGAGATTCGAAATGATGGATTGTAAATCCATATCCACACCGATGGTGACGAACCTAGAGTTATTGAGTGATACTTCTTCAGAGAGAATGGATGTCACCATGTACACACATATGATTGGATCATTGATGTATTTGATGAATACTAGGCCAGATATATGTTTTGGGGTGAACACTTTGAGTCAGTATATGGTTGAACCAAGACGTGTTAACTTGATTGCAATACAACACATATTAAGGTACTTGAGGGTACGATAGAATTTGGACTTCAATATGTTTCAGATCATGAGTTAAGACTACAAGGCTATGCTGATTCATATTGGGCCGGTAGTGTCATAGATCAGAAGAGTACATCAAGATGTTGCTTCAGTTTGGGGTCAACTATGATTTTGTGGCTCAACAGGGAGTAGACTAGTGTGGGACTCATTATGGTAGAGGCAAAATATATATCATTATGTTTATCTAGTAGCGAATTTGTGTGAATTCAGAAGTTGCTTGCATGACTGTTTGATCTCGAGTTGGACGTGACTTGTATTTTTTGTGACAATCGGAGTTGTATAAAGTTGTCTGAGAACCCTATGTTTCATGACAAGTACAAGGACGTCGAGATCAAGTACCATTATATCCGATATCTGGTGCAAAAGGGAGCTATGAAGCTCTAGTATATTGGCACAGACTAGCATATAACAAATGTGTTGACCAAGCCTCTATCAAAGGTAAAGTTTGAGTACTTCAGGGACAAGCTTGGTGTGGTCTAGAAGGACTTCCCTCATAAGAGGGAATGATAAGTCACATATGCGATTCTAGGGGGCAGTAGCTTACAGAGTGTGGCAACAACGGGTAGTCATTTACATGCACGATAGTTGCCCAGACTTCGTATGGATTGGGTAGTAGCGAAATTCTGTGTGAACTGGATAAACTGGATAGTTTCCTAGAGTCCATATGGATTGGGTAGTAGAGCAGTTCTGTGTGAACTGACTAAACTGGATAGTTTCCCAGACTCTGTGTGGATTGGGTAGTAGCACAGTTCTGTGTGAACTGGCTAAACTGGATAGTTTCCCAGACTTTGTGTGGATTGGGAAGTAGCACAGTTCTACGTGAATTGGCTAGTTTCCTAGCTTTGAGTGAGCTAGATGAAGTCCTGTAATGACATAAGGTCCGAAAGTACACCGAGACCCATAAGGTCTGAGAGGATGATGAGGTTATGCCCACTAGAGAGATTCTACGTATGTTGATGAGGCCCTAGATGCATGAATGTGACATAACCATTAGATAGTCTGTGCGTGACTATGACAAAGCTTGTTTGGCTATGATGGTGATACTTGTGACATGATCTGTTTTATCATGAGATAGTCTGTGTGGCTATGGTGATGCTACCTATAGACTAGTCTGCAAGACTGTGTGAGTCTTGCCCATGCGATGTGAGATGGATGGAAGTGATTGAGACCATTACTTGAAGGACATCATAGTTAATACCTCCCTAGATAAGAGGGAGTGTTGATGTTTTGGTAGCTACATGAGGTATTAATCTCCGGTATAACC
>SNQJ01S0112158.1:0-28658 GCA_010110895.2 Picea sitchensis
GAATCTCACCCTCCAAGGAGATTCCAGAAGTTTCAGAAAGGTCAAAGAAGAGAAAAATATTTCTCATCCTACCAATGTTACCATTGTGAAAAGATGGGACATATTGCTAAGAATTGTCTAGCTAGACGAGAAGAATACAAGAAGAGAAACAAGAGGCACCATGCCCATACAGTTGAAGATGAAGAGCCACCCACAAAGATGATAAAAGAACAGATTGAAGACTATGTCTTAATCTCTGCCCTCTTAGTGTTGGTTGTGGAGCCTGATTATCTTCCTGATTCAGAGGTCCTTGCTTTCAGCCATGTTTATACCCCATGAAGTATTTACACCCTAGAAGTATGTACACTCTTCCACGCGGGGCAGTGCAGAGGGGGGGTACCCCCTCTACAGGGTCCGGGGAGGCTATCCCCTCGGTTGGGGGTTCGGGGGTGAAGCCCCCAACGCAAAAATTGCCTTGTAAAAGTATATTGTAATTTTCATTATAAATCTGGACCGTTCATTATAAGGTCGCATATCTAACGGTAGAGATTATGTTAGGGTTTTTTGCCCTAGAAGGCAACCCTCTTTTATGAGGGAAATGTATTGCGGCTATGTATGGTGGTGAATATTGTATTCTGAGAGAGGAGACTATGAGAGAAAGAAGAGGAAGTTACAGCGGGTTTTGCTGTAGTTTGTATCCCTTCATTTTCTAGATAATATTAAAGGAAGGACCTGGCAATTTCTCTGGTGGACGTATCCCACACTGGGTGAACCACGTAAATATGTGTCTCTCTTGTATTGTGTGTATTATGTGTTTTGTTTCTGCATTTGTTTTATTTTATTGCTCCGCAGTCCTGTTTTTCTAACACTCAGGATCAGTGTCACCTGGTGAGGACACTTGGCTCATAGAAAGTGGTGCTTCCAAGCACATGACCAGTCAAAGAGACATTCTTTCTTGCCTTATAGAAAATAAGTTTACCCAGAAAATTACAATTGGAGATGATTATCAATACCCTATCAAAGGAGTAGGAGAATCAAATTACAAACTTGATTTAGGGACCCCAATGAATATGAGGGATGTACTATATGTACCAGGTTTGACAAATAACTTACTTTCTATTTCATCTTTAAAGAATAAAGGCTTTAGAGTTTCCTTCATAGATGGAGAAGTTCTTATGTGGCCCAAAGGAAAAACCATAGAAGAAGCAATTGTTATTGGAAAAGAAGAAGGTGGCTTGTATAAGCTAAAGGGTCACTCAGAAGCAGCCTTTACCCATTCCATTGAGAATCAATGTGAACTTTGGCATAGAATACTAGGTCACATCAACTACAAGTCATTACCATATGTAAGAAAGGCAGTCACAGGTCTACCAGAATTCAAGGTTGACCATGAAGGTGTGTACAACGGATGTGCACAAGGAAAGAACATCAAGAACCCTTTCCTGAAGAGAGACAGTAAAGCAGAAGGAGTCTTAGAGCTCATTCACTCATATGTATGTGGCCCAATGCCATCAACCTCCATCAGTGGGTATGTATACTATGAGTCTTTTATTGATGACTATTCTCGCAAAACCTGGGTTTACTTTTTGAAATCAAAAGATGAAGTGTTCAGTAAATTCAAGGAATTCAAAGCCTTGATAGAGAATCTCTCTGAAAGAAAGATCAAGATACTCAGGTTAGATAATGGAGGAGAATACACCTCAAAAGAGTTTGCAAACTTTTGCAAATATGTCAGGATTAAGAGGGATCTCACCACTCCCTACAATTCTCAACAAAATGGTGTAGCAGGAAGAAAAAACAGAACTATAATGGAAGCAATGAAGACTATGATCCATGATCAAGATCTTTCAATGCACTTATGGAAAAAAGCAGCGAAAACAACATTATATGTACAAAAAAGATTGTCCCATAGTGCACTTGGGTTCAAGACCTCTGAAGAGATGTTCTTCGAAAAAAATCCATAAGTAAGCCATCTCAAAATATTTGGTTGTCTAGTATTTGTACACATTATGAAAGAGAAGAGAACCAAGTTGGACCCTTTAGAAAAGAAGGGAATATTTGTTGGATACGGTGAGGTCTCCAAGGCCTTCAGAAATTATATACCAGGTTACCATCATATTGAGATCAGCAGGGATGTAACCTTTGATGAAGATACAACACTCAAGAAATCAAGACGATGCCAGCTTGAATAAGTATATGAAGAAGAACCCATGGCTCCCAAAGTTGCAGAACAAGTGAGGGAAGTCATAACTTCCCCTGATGAGGAGATTCTAGAAGATCATGATATAATAGAATCCAAATAACCTACCCAGATGACTATCTCCCACAAGAGAAAACCATTATGGGCAAGGGAACTTATTCAATATGGAAAGAAGTATGGTGCCCCCAAAGGAACCATGAGACAAGTCAAAAAACCCAAGCCATTCTCCACCTATATGGATTTGATGTGTGATCTCCTAGAGAAGGAGCCTACTTTCTTTGAATAAGCTATTTAGAATAAATAATGGGCAGATGCCATGACAGAAGAATACCAATCCATTATAAAGAATGATGTATGGGAAATAGTTCCCAGACCAAAGAGAAAGGATGTGGTATCTTCCAAATGGATTTTCAAAATAAAACATATTGTTGATGGAAGTATTGAGAAATGTAAAGAAAGGTTTGTTGCTCGTCATTTTTATCAAAAGGAAGGCATTTACTATGAAGAGACATTTGCTCCTGTAGCCAGACACACTTCAATCAGAACCACCATATCTCTTGCAGCTAAGATGAAGTGGAAGTTACACCAGATGGACATGAAAACAGCTTTCTTGAATGGTGTCATTGAAGAAGAAGTGTATATAGAACAACCTCAAGTTTTTTAAGTTGAAGACAAGAAGACTCATGTCAGCAAGTTGAAGAAGGCTCTATACGAATTGAAGCAAGCTCCTAGAGCTTGGTATGGGAGGATTGACAGTTTCCTGACGAGCTTGGGCTTTACCAAGAGTAAAGATGATTCTAACCTTTACTTCAAGGTTATGAATGATGAGCCTATTATATTGTTGTTGTATGTGGGTGGCTTATTCTTAACTAGAGAAGAAAATCTCATCATTTATTGTAAGAAGAAGCTTGTTGCAGAATTTGAGATGAAAGACCTTGGCCTAATGCATTATTTCTTAGGTCTTGATGTCTGGAAGAGCCCAAAGAAGATCTTCCTTAACCAAGGGAAGTATGCAGTTGAAATACTGGAGAGATTTGATATGTTGGAGTGAAAATCCATGAATACACCCATGGAAACAAAGTTGAAGCTCCTGGTTGAAACTTCGTCAGAATTGATTGATGTTATGTTGTATAGACAGATCATTGGATCGTTGATGTATCTAACGAACACCAGGCTAGATATATGTTTTGTTGTGAACATCTTGAGTCAATTTCTGGTAGATCCTAGACATGTTCACCTGGTTGTTGCAAAACATGTGATGAGGTACCTTAAGGGTACATTAGATTGTGGTCTCAATTATAATGGAGATCATGACTTCAGACTGAGTGTTTATACCGATTCATATTGGGATGGAAGTGTCTCTGACAGAAAGATCACTTCATGATCTTGTTTCAGTCCAGGGTCAGCCATGATCTCATGGAAGAGTAGGAAGCAATCAAGCATTGCTCTCAGCACAGCAGAAGCAGAATATATTGTTGCATGTTTCACCATTTGTGAAGCCATCTAGCTTCGGAAGTTGTTGAAAATTCTATTCGATCTGGATATGGAAGCAACCATGATCTTATGTGATAACCAGAGTTGCAAAAATATGACAGAGAACCATGTGTTCCATGACAAGTCAAAACACATAGAGATCCAATATAATTTCATCTGTGATATGGTGCAAAGAGGAGCCATAAAGCTCCAGTATGTTAGCATGGATGAGCAAGGTGTAGATGTGTTGACCAAGCCTCTATCTCGTGTAAAGTTTGAGCACTTTGGAGATAACCTTGGTGTAGTCTGAAAGGACCTCCCTCGAAAGGGGGAGTAGTGTTGATCTGGATTATTTTAAAAAAGAAATGCAAGTGGAGATATAATAAATAAATGTACAGAGATATCTCGGATATCCAATAATATAACAGAAATGTATCAGAGATGCAACCATAAACATAGAGATAAATTAATACACAATTTTCTATTAATGAGTGAAAATGTACAAAGACTGTAAAAACACAGAGTGAAAGACTCACTAGAATGGTGGCAGCTTATCTCTGAGAAGAGATGTGTCCACTACTCACATTCGCATGAAGATGATTTTACAATGAGGCTCCAAAGGCCTTTTTATCGTAAAGAAAATCCAAAACCATAGCCCTGGAAGATGAAAAGCCAACAATTTTGTGGACCCCGTTTTGGGTAGTTTGTTATATAAACTTCCTGGGGGCGTAACTTTGGCATACGATCTTCATTTGGGGTGCATGATATGTCGTTGGAAAGTATCATAGAGGAGATTCATTTAGGGGGCTCAATCAAAGCCTTCAGCTATCATTGAGAAGATCGATCCCAAAAAATGGCCCTCAAAATGGCCCCAGAAGTTAAAAACTGGTAAAAATAGTAAATTACCAAAATTGTCAGAAAATTGTTTTGAGCCAATAGGAAAAGTTGGGTGGCCACCGATATCCACCTAGATCAATTCAGCCTCCTTAGTAAGAAATGGTCTCCATTGCATTGAGTTCCCGGGGGAGAGGGAAAAGCGTTTGTTGAATCTACATCTTGATGAGTTGCTTGCCTTGTTGGAGAAGTTGTGTTGCTTAGCTTGTTGAAGGTTGTCACGAACCTGTGGCTGGAAGGGTTGGACCTTTTTAACCAGTCTGGCTACATGAGATGCCTATGTGCAGAAGGAATCTTTACACTTTGTTGCAATCTTGTCGACCTGCTTCTGTTGGATAGACGATGCTTGGGCTGAGGCTGCAGTGGTTCCAGTATCCTTTTGTTCACCTTTTGAACAGAATGTGAAGAAGCTTAATTTTGTAGTGTGAGATACTACCTTGCCGAATTGTTTAGGTGGGACAATAGTTGGAAATACCTCTGGTATCCTGTAGAGATGACCCCCCAAAGTAACAATGACACTACAGGGTTGAGACTCATAGATAGCATGGTGCTTCCACATATATGGTTGGCCCAAGAGAACATCACAAACATCCAACGGGGCAACATCACATAATACCTCATCCTTGAACGGTTGGATTCCATATGAAAATCGACAATGTTGGTTGACATGAAGATCTTGTCCCTAGCGAAGCCACCCAATGTTGTATGGTTGCGAGTGTGGTGTTGTCAACAATCCCAGCTGTTTGGCGACCTCTGCTGAGATGAGGTTATTTTGGCTTCCACTCTCAACAATAAAATACAGTGGGGTCCCCTTCACCACATCTATAAATGAAAAAGGTGCTCCCCCTCTTCAGGATCTGTGGGTTCTTCTGGTTGAATTGTTGTGGTCATGACAATAGCAGTGGGGTCTGCGTCGATGATCTGTCTTCTACCGGTATTTTCATAATCAGATTTTGAATCAGGGTTCGGCTCCTTCTCTTTGATCTTGGACACAAATGATTGTATCGAGAGACATTCATCGGTGTTGTGCCAAGGGATTTTGTTGGAATCATACCATTTTTCGGTGTCCTTCTTCGTCTTTCCATGACCCTTCTTTTCCTGTAGCTTAGACTAGTTTTTGGGAGACTGTTTGTTAGGGTTGTCTTTATCATACTTTGGTTGTTGCACATTTGCAGACCCAAACTCCCATTTTTCTGTTGCTTAAATTTCTGCTCGATTTTAACAACATATCGATAAGCAGCACCGAGTGATGAGATGTCCAGAAAATCCATTTCAGTAGGATGTATCTGTGTAGAGCCCCACAGTATTTCAGAACCAAATGTCATTCAGATTCTTTGATACCCATCTTGGTCCACAAGGTATGGAAGGTATTGGTGAACTCTGGAGCTACTTGGCCCCTCTCTTGTCACAGTGTGGTCCATCTCATGTACTGGTCCTCATAATTTCCAACAAGGTAATACTGTTCCTTTACCGCATCCACAAAAAATTCCCAAGTGGGCTCGACCCCATATATACCAGACTCCTCTGTGGAAATTTTCTCTCGGTAATTTTCCCACCAATGTTTGACATGGGGGAGAGCCTCAAGGAGTGCGAAGGTGATGTTTTCCCTGTCGGAGAAATTATGAACAGAGAAATAACCCTCCAGCAGATTTAACCATTTTTCTAAGGCATCTGCATCTATCTGTCCTTCAAATATGGGAATATCAAAATTGACTTGTACCTTGAAAGGCTAGGCACTTCCAAAGTGGTCTCTTGATGAAGATTCTCCTATTTTTATTGGAAGAAGTTGAAGGATGTGGTCAAAATTCTCCATCATTTTGTCCCTCTGTCACGTGAGAGCTTGCTCAAGCAATAGATTAATAGAATCGTCTACTCTGTCGTTTTTCTTTTCTTCCACCATGGAGGGTTTATTGGACATGCGAGAGTGATTGTATTCAAGAGAGACAAACTCGAGACCCAACTTGCTATACTCAGACCTCATCGGGGACATGCACTGAAAAACGATCAAGAGCAACCTACTCTGATACCACTGATCCAAATTATTTTCGGCACGAAATGAGAGTGGAGATATAATAAATCAATGTACAGAGATATCTCGGATATCCAATAATATAACAGAAATGTATCAAAGTTGCAGCCATAAACACAGAGATACAGTAATACACAATTTTCTATTAATGAGCGAAATTGTACAAAGACTGTAAAAATACAGAGTGAAAGACTCGCTAGAATGGTGGAAGCTTATCTCTAAGAAGAGATAGGTCCGCTACTCGCATTCGCAAGAAGATGATTTTACAATGAGGCTCCAAAGGCCTTTTTATCATAAATAAAATCCAAAACCCTAGCCCCAGAAGATGAAAAGCCAACAATTTTGTGGACCCCGTTTTGGGTAGTTTGGTGTATCAACTTCCCGAGGGCGTAATTTTGGCATACGATCTTCGTTTGGGGTGCACGATAGATCGTTGGAAAGGTATCGTTGAGGAGAATCATTTAGGGGTTTCAATCAAATCCTTTTGACATAATTGAGAATATCGATCCCAAAAACCCTTCATTTAGGCCCTCCAAATGGCCCCAGAAGTTAAAAACTGCTAAAAATAGTAAATTACCAAAATTGCCAGAAAATTGTTTTTAGCCAATTGGAAAAGGTGGGTGGCCACTGATATCCACTTGGATCAAGTGTTGTGATTCCAGCCTAGTGTTGAATATTTCCATTTTCTTGCTGATGTTGTTGAGATGCCAGCTTCGTGCTGAAGATTTTCAACTTCGTGTTGATGTTGTTGTGATGTCAGGCTCGTGCTGAATATTTCCAGCTTCGTTCTAATGTTGCTGTAATATCATCCTCGTGTTGAATATTTCTAGCTTCGTATTGATGTTGTTGTGATTCTAGCCTCATGCAGAATATTTCCAGCTTCGTGTTGATGTTGAGATGCCAGCTTCATGTTGAATATTTCCAGCCTAGTGTTGATGTTGATGATGCTCCAGACTTTGTGTTGTGATGTTGTTGTTGTTGATGATGCTCCAGCCTTTGTGTTGTGATATTCTTGTTGTTGATGTTGTATCAGCCTTGTGTTGTTATTGATGATGATGATGTATTAGTGTTATACTAGTCCATGTTGATGCAGATGATGATGATGTCATTCCATCTCCATGTTGTGGATGATGATATTGATGATGATAAAAACTTTTGATGATTCATAGATATGCCAGTCAGTGTTCCATATGTTGTTAATGTTGTTGCCCTCTCTCTCTCATGATGATGTTGTAGACTACCCTTCTTGTTAAGGGGGAGTGTTGAAATATTGTAACTGCAAAGAGTATTCTATTTATTATTGAGTTTTTATTCAATAGATCTATCTCCTTTTGTGGATTGATCATGTCAAGCATTGTAATTGACCAAATCCCCTTTTGTGGATTGGTCAAACCCTAAATATATTATGCAAATTGAGAAGTTGGATCCCAGGCTAATTAAAGTGGTTTTAACCACTAAGAAGACAAGTCTTCCCTGCCAAATGAAGAGACACATTTCCAGCACCTGCCAGTTTGTATAAATAAAGGAAGTCGGCACCTCATTTGATCCCTCACTCATTCGCTCACTCAGTGTGCAAGTTTGGTAGTTGTAGTTGGGAGACGAAGGAAGAGAGAGGTGGATTGCTCAATGGAGGATATTCTCTAGTGTTTGGTTTATTGTCTTGGCATTGTATTGGCTATCTATATTAAGGAATTTTTTGTTGGGTTTTCTCCCCCATGAGGGTTTCCCAGGATAAATGTTGTGTATCTTGTGATTGTATTTCTCTCAGTGATCCTATCTATGTTATGGTTATCTAGTAAATTAAAAAGAAACCTAATAATATATTAAACCTTAACATTATTTCTTAGGTCTGGAGGTATTGCAGAGACCGAGTGACATTTTCCTTAACCAAGGAAAATATTTTGTAGAGATTCTAAAGAGATTTGAAAAGATGGATTGTAAATCCATTCCTACACCGATGGTGACGAATCTGAAGTTAACGAGTGATACATCTTCAGAGACAATGGATACCACCATGTATAGACAGATGATTGGTTTTTTGATGTACTTAATGAACATGAGGCCAGATATATGTTTTGCAGTGAACACTTTGATTCAGTATATTATTGACCCGAGAGATGTTCACTTGATTGCAGCAAAACATATGATGAGGTACATAAAAGTTTTGCAGGCTGGAAGAGTACATCTGAATGTTGCTTCAGTTTGGGATCAGTTATGATCTCATGGTTTAGAAAGAATCATACTAGTGTGGTGCTCAGTACGGTTGAGGTAGAGTATGTTCAGCTAGCAGCGAAGCAGTGTAACTTCGTAAGTTGCTTTCAGGATTGTTTGATCTTGAGTTAGAGGCGACTTGTATCTGGTGTGACAACCACAGTTGTGTGAAGTTGTCAGAGAACCCAGTGTTTCATGACAAGTCTAAGCATATCGAGATTATGTACCATTATATCATAGATATGGTGCATAAGGGGGCAGTGAATCTCCAATATGTCGCTACAGATGAGCAGATAGAGGATGTGTTGACCAAGCCTTTATCGAGAGTGAAGTTTGTGTACTTCGGAGACAAGCTTGGTGTGGTCCAGAAGGACTTCCCTAGTAAGAGGGAGTGATGAGTTACAGATGTGATTCCAGGGCAGCTACATCAGTGTGTGGAAGTAGCAGCAAGTAGTCATTCACAGGCACGTTATTGACTGTGGCACTAGTCAGCATGACCTCGCACAAGGTCAACATATGTAGAGCCTTCGGGGTTGGCAAGTTTCCCATATTTTCAAGTTGGAGGGCCAACCTATGTGGTTGGAGATATTTCCTAGCCTTGGGATAGATGGGTAGTGTGTGCGCACTACATCGCCTAATCCTTGTGATTAGATGTTTGGTCACTGTGGACTAGTTTCCCGGTGTTCCAACCAGAGGTTACTAGTTATTTATGAACTAGATGTTAGATTATGTGTGAGCTGACGAGTTACTAGTTCTTTATGAACTAGATTTCATATTTTGTGTGTGTTGGCAAGTTACTCGTTCTTTATGAACTAGATGTCAGATTGTGTGTAAGTTGACGAGTTGTTAGTTCTTTATGAACTAGATGCGAGATTATGTGTGAGTTGGCGAGTTACTAGTTCTTTATGAACTAGATGTCAGATTTTGTGTGAGTTGGCGAGTTACTAGTTATGTATGAACTAGATGTCAAATTCTATGTGAGCTGACGAGTTACTAATTCTATATGAACTAGATGCTAGATTTTGTGTGAGCTGGAGAGTTAAAGCCCTATGATGACATAAATCCTGGAAGGATGATGAGACCCTAGATGCATGACGTGGTTACAAAACTTCTTCAATATAGATTCGTGGAAAGTCAACAAGCCAATGGTCAAGTGTACAGAAGTGTAGAAGTAGTCGTGACGATCGTGCCAGAAGAATATCGTCCTTGCTAAGAGGGAGTGTTGAAGTTTGAGTAGCCTCAAAAGATATTCTTATTGTATCTATAGTGTCTTAGACCAAGTCAAAACCCTAAAGAATAATATTATGTTGTATTTATAAAATTCGACCCTATTATGCCTTTGTAAAAGTCGAATGTAAATTAGTAAGTGTAAAGTGTACAAGTCATCCCTGACCTAATTTCAGGGTGGCTCAACTTGTATTTATAAGAGGCTAGGCACCTCATTTGGAGAACACACACAACACAAGTTCTCTCTCTCAAGGAAAAAGTGTGCAAGTCTGAGGAGGAGACGCAGCTACAGAGTAAGGGTGTTTTGGTGAAGGGTTTTGGTTATCTCTTGGAGGTGTATCTTGTTCTAGTGGTGCGCTAACCTATTTTTGGTAGGGTTTCTAGTCTATCTTCTGATTATCTTGTTTGGTGAGATCTCTCTTGAGAGGGACATTGTACTTGTTGATGAATCTATATTGAAGAAGCTTTGCTGGGTTTTCTCCCCCAAGAGGGTTTGCCAGGATAAATCTTGTGTATATTGTGGATGTCTTTCTTTCAGTGATCTTGATGCATGCAATTATTGTAATAATTTTTAAAAGTTAAATAATATTGAATACACTTAACTGCTTATCGAAATTTTAACACATTATAGGCTACCGACGAGTCACACTCCTACTCTAGTGCAACTCTTGTATACTTAGACAATTGTTAACTGCTTTAACACTTAATCATATTTAATCATACATCCATGAACATGAGAAGCGAAGAGAACAACAATGAAATAGATAAGAGAAACATAGATATAGTGCAGGTATAAAAAACCATTCCTAACACCCAGCTAAGTCTTTGTTATTGTGAAACAGTTACAATATGAGCATTATCGGCTTGGTTTACAACCTCGGCAAAGTCCAAAGACTCACCTAACCTCACCAAGACACTCGTAAACAAATTCATCACACCAATAATCTATGTCACAACTGTGTCTACAACCTCCTATGGTGCACCTCAGACATGCCCTTGACCGCAAAATTGTCATCTCTTCATTTTCGCGAACTTCATAGATTTCAATTCTACCTCACACATGCCTCCAACAAACCAGTGTTTCCAGACTTCCCCAAAACCAACCCAAGAGAATATCAAGAAACTCTGTCCACCGAATCCTCCTCAAGGCAGCACAAGTCCTCCCATGTGGAGCGACTTGGCTCCTTGAGGGAGCTTTCCCTTTTCGTCTGCCTCAGAACTATGGAGCTCTTTTTATTCTCCTTGTCTTCCAAGTTTCCTTCTTGGTTGCTCCCTCGCCTTTATAGGCTCCCATATTTCACGTATCTTTTCTTATGGGTGAGTCGACCCATCGCTTCACCAATTTGCACCCCTTTGCATGGTTGGGTCGACTCCTCATGTGGGTGCATTCAGATGGCTTGCCTAGCCGACCCACTGAACATTTTGTTCTATCATCTAGATGACCCACAGACCTGTTTAACTGACTCGTTGTCTTGGGTTCACGCACCCCATAGTGATTTGATTCGACTCTACTAAGTGTTCCCCCATGCCCTACTCAATGTTCCTTCATTGGTGGAGCGCCCAAGTCTTTCCCTCAACTCTTCATCAAACTGTCCATTGTTTGACTTGTGTCGCAAGGCACCATGGGTAGAGCCACCCCTTGGCACATTGCATGCCCAAGGAACCCCAACTCTTCCCTATATGAAGAATTTGGTCTCCTCATTCACACCTGGTGTCCTGCCTACCCAATTTCCCTCATTTCAATCTGTAGTGGAAGTGTGCATGCCCAGGCTTGGTGTCGCAAGCCTTACATCTTCCCCCACCTCAAGACGTTGTCATCCTCGACAACATCCACAAAATATGTGATCTCCAAGTCTTTGCCCAACTCATTCCTCTGCTACCACTAAGTCTGTTGTAAACCCCAAGTTTCATGCCAACTGGAAACCCCAAAATTCTGTCAAAGTGGAAGACCCAAGTTTCCTTGCAAAGTGGAAACACCTCGTTTCCACAAACCAAACGATACTACACCCAACTTTGCATGGTCTGTTTCTTGAGTCAATCTGATCACTTCACCCAACTCCAAGGATGAAATTCACCCAACTCTGTTGCACTCTCTCGCTGTGATGTTTTTTCCTTGTTGTTGTTAGGTTCTATTATTGTTTTTGTTGCCTGCTACAACTGATTTCTACCTACTTCACTTCAAAATTTCGTCTAAAAGTGTTGAACTCTTGTGATATTGATACTATGCCCATACTTCAACTCAAGTCCATGCCTCCATGCACTTTCGACCCCCACATATTGAACTAGTTGGGTATCTAATCCAAACATCACACCCAATCCATGAGCATGCACATCCTCATGCCCGAACTTAGTCTTTTATGCCGCATCTCCGACACTCTATCCAACTCCAAAGACTAAGGCAAGTGCCCATCCTTGCCACAATATTGTTGTCATCATTCGATCTTTGTTAAGGAGACCCTCCACAATGTATAAATGTTGCACTTTGAAATTATTGGTGCGTCTGTACTCTTGGCCCCCTTGTCATGTTGATGTTCTCACCCAAGTCGTGAACTAGTTGAATGGTTAGTCCAACTGTCACACTCCTTGAGATTGCACACCCTCATGCACAAATTGGTCACTTCCTTTTTCAATTCGTTCCATCCGCACAATTATCATACCAAGGCAAGGTCGCCCCTCACCTTGTTGCACTGTGAAGTCACCCCAAAACAAAGTCTTCTGCAGCAACTTGGCTCCATTGTCCTATTGATGGCATAGTTAGTCAATCTGCCCCAAAAATTGCATGTCGAGATTTCATTTGCCTCACTACTTCATAACCCAACCATGTTGTTGCATCTACCTCTCTATTCCTTGGACTGGTTAAGATTCACCCTCAACCATGTTGCCCAAAGAAAGAGAATGCCCATGTCCAAGTAATCCCTTTATGTTGCAATCTTCATGTCCGCACAATCCTCCAAACAAAGGCAAGCCCTCAACTCGCCTCCTTTCCGTCAAGTTACCTCTCTTCAACTGAACATTTTTTATGAGTGTGGCAACACACCCTCACTCCTCAAACATCCCAACAAATTGTCCAATGTGTTCCAAGTATATTGAGTCACCTCAAATAACTTTCATGCCTTAGGCACGTTCACACCAATACTTCTACCAACCTCAACCAATGATCCCCTCCGGATCTCTGAGTCATTGCACAATCAAATGCAAGTCACCAAGGTGCATTATGCCTCATCTAATGTCCCATACCAAAGGCGAGTGAACACCACCCAAGTCACTTGATCTGGGTTTTGCCCATTCAAGTTGATTGCCAACAATTCTTGGTCAACTTCCTTGACGACTCCATCCGTCTCCTAGAACGAAACTTCATTGCACCTTCTACAAGCGTCCAAACTCTAGCATTGTCGTTGCAACTGTCAATTCATCGCATGACCCAAAAAATATGGCTAAGGCACCAAACACCAGGGCACCTCACCCATCCTCTCAACTCGACATGTCTAGACCTCATTGCCTACTTCACCGCAGTGACCTATCCAACACGCCTCATCAAAGACTTAGGTAGCTTCCTCAAGCCAACTACACAGTTGCATCCAAATCTTCCTAACTCCACCACAGGACTCATCCAAGAAGGCCTCCCAAGCTCTCTGCACATTGGTCCAACCAAGGCGTCCCAAACTACTACAAGAATTCTTCCAATCTCCAACACTTGATTCATCCTCAAGTTTGTCAGTTTTCACCGCAGAAATGGATTGCACTGGAAGCACCAAGTCATCTGAATTTCCTTCAAAGAACTCACTGCAGCACTTAGGAAATGCAAGAACTCAAAACCAACCATACCTTTCCAACAACATCCTTCATTGCAAACATGTTCTAAGTCTATTGTATTGTACCTCTACTTTCCCAAGAAACCGACTCTCCGCATGAACTCTCCTCAATCATTGTTTGCAACTCCACAAACCTGCAAGACCTTCATTGTGATACAACTCTAAATTCATCTGTCCACTTCAAAAATCCATCTAAGTCCCAAACTTCACATGCAATTGATCGAACTCATCTCCAATGTCTTTCCATCTCTGGACCTGGATTTCTTCAAGGCACCATGCATCCACCACCCCACTGTCAAGTCATACTGAAGTTAATCGATTTTTATAACTCTGCAAAGAGTCACCTCGTCCAAAGGTTGTGGTCGACCACATCCAACAACCCAACTCAACTCAACTGTTGTTCTCGACGATGCACGGCACAAATACATCATGATGGAAACATGTCCAACCAACTACATGTTGTGGAACTGCTCTAGGTCACCCCAAGTCGTCCAACACACCCAAGTGGTTTACTAATCCAGGTGGATATTGGTGGACACCCACCTATTCCAACTGGCTCATTTTGACAATTTTAGTTCAGCACGTTCTTATGTAATTCTTTGTAATTGTGGGTTATACACTTTAGGGGTTGTCTGAAGCCCTACACAGCTTCCAGGTGGAGATTGGTGGTTGCCCATCTAATCCAACTGGCTTATTTTGGAAGTTTTCATGTCAGTACATATTTTTGTACTTCCAGGGCCGTTTGAGGGCCCTAAACAATGTTTTTTTGGATTTCCACAATCAAATTATAGACGGAATCAATTTTTGATGGCATAATGTGCAGTTCTCTAAAAGACATTTCCAATGGGCTATCACGTTCCTAAAACTGAGATCATATTGAAAAGTTATGACTCCGGGAAGTTGGGGTACCAACTTACCATCGAGGGCCACATAACTTTTGGTGTTTCATCTCCTAGGGTTAGGTTTTTGGATGTCTAGGGTTTTGGAATTCATGAGTAATGTTAAAAAGGCCTTTGGAGCCTCATTGTAATCATTCTTCTCAAACAGATGTGTGTATCAGCCACATCTCTTCTCAGAGATAGCTACCACCATTCGAGCAAGTTGTTTTAAGTTCTACAGTTTTACAGTTTCAGCCTATTTTATTTATTCAATAGAAGTTATTGATCACTGGATATCTGTTGTTGTTCTCTGTATCTCTGTGTTATTTTATTCAGTCTATTATTCATTTCGTTCCGCTCATAAATCTGGGCCAGTGGTATCAGAGTGGTATGCTCTTCATTTATTTTTCTCTGTGCATGTCCCCGACAAGATCTGGGTACAAGAAGTTGGGACTCAAACTAATCAAGCCTTTTCAAGATCAGTCGCACCGAACCCGACAACAACCCATGGGGGACGAAAAGAAAGATGATGGAGCAGGAGATCCCTTTAAAATGTAGCTCGAGGAATCCCTTGCACGAAAAAGGAACGAAATGATGGACAACTTTTCACATATCCTTCAGTGGTTGTCCACAGGAGACGCATCTTCATTAAGAAGCCATGCAACCCCCTTCAAGGTACAAGTAAGTTTTGATATTACATTATTTGAAGGACTGATAGATGTGGATGTTGTAGATAAATGGTTGAATCTGCTCGAAGGGTATTTTTCGGTCCACAATTTTTCCAATAGGGAAAAGATTACTTTTTCACTTCTCAAGGTCGTCCCCCATGTTAAGGACTAGTGGGATACTTACTCTGAGCAAACATCCATAGAGGAATATACAATATTTTCGGTCGCCCCCACATGGGATTCCTTCAGGGATGCCATTAAAGAACAGTACTACCCCGTTAGAAGCTACGAGGACCAATACACAAGATGGACCACCCTGTGTCAGGAAAGGGACCAGACACTACCAGATTTCACTAATATTTTCCATACCCTGCACACCAAATTGGGTATCAAAGACTCTGAACAACATCTGGTGCTCAAATACCACGGTTTTTTGCGTAGATACATTCAAACAGAAATGGATTTTTTGGACATTGCATCATTGGGTACGGCTTATAGATATGTTGTCAAGATCGAGTAGAAATTTAAGCAAAAGATGCGAGAGTTTGGATCTGCAAACTTCTCACAGTCGAAGCAGGGCAAAGGTGGCCCCAAACCACAAAACAAGGGACAAATCAAATATGGTCACTCTCAGGACAACCAGTCCAAGCCACAACACAAGAAGGGTAGTGAGAAGTCGAAGAAGGACACGGGAAACTGGTGTGAATACCATAAAATCCCTTGGCAGAACATCGAAGAATGTCGCTCTAAGCAGTCACTGGTGGTCGAGCTGAAATATTTCGAGTCAGAGGAAGATTCTGACTCCAAATCAAATCCAGAAGGAGGGAAGCGGATTATCGATGTCGAACCTAGCGCCATTGTTGCTACCACCAAAGTACAACCAAGTGAACCAGAAGAACCATAGGAAGGGGAACACATCTTTCACTCACAAATGTGGGTAAAGGGGGCTCCGCTTCATTTCATTGTCAATAGCGGTAATCATAAGAACATGATCTCAGCAGGGTTCATCAAGCAGTTGGACCTGTCGATGACACCGCACCTGCAACCCTACACCATTGGTTGGCTTCGCTAATGAAGAGATCTTCACGTCAGCCAACAATGACGTTTGCCCTACGACATCAAGCCCTTCAAAGATGAGGTATTGTGTGATATTCTCCCTTGAATTTTGTGATGTTCTTTTAGGAGAACCATATTTGTGGAAGTGACATGTTGTGTATGAGTCTAGACCAAAAAGTGTTATTATCGCTTTGGGTAGACAATTGTATAGGATACGAGAGGTAGCGTCGCCTACCGCTATTTCTTTAATCTCTGCTAAGCAATGCAGTAAGGTCATTTCACAGACTGGGAAGTTTGTCTTCTTTGTGATCCATGCTCATAGTAAGTAGAAGGTCATCGCCACATCTGTGGCCTCTACACAAATCCTCTCTTTGCAGCAGAAGCAAGTGGAAGAAATCGTGGAAGAGTATAGAGACATCTTCTCCTCACCCACCAGGGTACCGACGCACTACCAAGTAAAGCATCCAATTGATCTAACCCTCAGTACACCTCTGCCTAATTGACCAGTTTATCATCGCTCCCCGATGTAAAATAAAGAAACTAAGCGCCAGATATAAGAGCTACTTCAAAAGGGGCACACCAAACCCAACTCCTCACATTGCAGAAGCCCAATTGTACTAGTGCAGAAGAAAGACGAGACATGGTGGCTCTGCATTGATTATAGAGCATTAAAAAAAATCATAGTCAGGAATCAGTACCCAATTCCCCGAATTGATGACCTCCCTGACCAACTCAAGGGGGCCAAGTTCTTCAGCAAAATTGACCTAAAGTCTAGCTACCACCAGGTTCCCATCGAAACGATTGATCTATGGAAGACAACTTTTAAATCTAAAGAAGGTCTCTTCGAATGGTTGGTCATGCCCTTTGGCCTAACAAATGCACCAACAAATTTCATGAGGTTGATGGATGATGTATTGAGACCCTTCACAAACTCTTTTGTGGTGGTATATTTGTATGACATCCTCATCTTCAACAGAACTTGGGGGGAGTACATGCAACATATTCAGCAAGTTTTGAGCACTCTACGGCAACACAAGTTATATGACAAGTTGTAAAAATGTTCCTTTGGCATGAACAGGGTCTAATACTTGGGATACATTGTTGATGAACATGGGGTACATGTGGATCCAGCTAAGATCCAATTCATCCATGACTCGCTAGCCGTGACCACACTAACCGAGCTTCGGAGCTTCTTGGGACTTGACAACTTCTATCGATGGCTCATGTTGGGATTCTCCCATATTGCATGGGCCCTCAACCAAGTGACCAAAGGCGGTGGCAATGAAAATTTCGTGTGGGGGCAGGCACAACAACAAGCATTTGATGATCTGAAGCATCGTTTATGCTCAGCTCCAGTACTCTCCTTACCTGACTTGCAACAATCATTCGAGATTGAGATTGATGCATTTGACTATGTTGTAGGCATAGTTCTCACTCAGTACGGTCATCTTTTAGCATACCATAGTGAGACACTCTCGGATATTGTCCAGTAATAACCCACCTATGACAAGGAAATGTATTCCATTGAACAAGCCTATCGTCAATGGAAACATTACATTATGGGAAAGGAGACAATCATCCACACTGGTCACAAGCATCTGCAGTTCATACAGACACAGGGGAAGTTGCAAAACGACCTCCATTAGAAGTGGTCCACATACCTACAGCAATTCCATATCAACATCAAGTATAAGACAGGGAGAAAAAATTGTGTCGATGACTGCCTTAGTCGACCTCTCATGGCTGCACTCACCATCGTGCTCCATTCCTGTGGGAATGAGGCATCTGAGTGGTCCCATCTTTATCATCAATATCCTGACTTCGCCACCACCTATTATCTCTTGGGTACAGGTGTGAATGTCATCGGTTTTCACATTCAGGAAGGAATGTTATGTCATCTTGGCCACCTCTATGTTCCTACAAGAGAGCGTGAAAAGATGATTTGGGAGGCTTGCTACAGTCCGATGATAGGACATTTTGGCATGGAGAAAATTGTGGTCGTTCTACAGAAACATTTTTATTGGCCAAAACTTCGACAAGACGTCAGCAAGTATATCAGATCTTGCACTTCCTGTTCCATTTCCAAGCCAGCCATCAAGAAGCAAGGCTTATACACCCCTCTTCCTACTTCCGAGAGGGCTTGGGAATCCATCTCGATGGATTACATATTTGGCCTTCTGTCCACCAAGAAAGAAAATGATTGTGTATTTGTGGTGTTTGATTGGTTTTCAAAGATGGTCATTCTCACAGCCTGCAAGAAAATCATCACCACGGTAGATATTGCCAAGCTCCTCTTCGAATGAGTGTGGGTCCATTTTGGGATACCACAGACCATCATCTCTTATCGGGATAGCAGGGTCCTCAACACATTTTGGTTGATTCTCTGGTCACTGTTGGACACCAAGCTCACTAAATCCACTGCCTTTCACCCTCAAACTGATGGTCAGGAAAAGGTCGTCAATCGAAAAATTGTGCACATCCTACACATGTATAACTCTAAGCATTAGCGTACATGGGATGAGAGTTTTCCCTATGTTCAACACAGTTACAACAAGTCTCTCCATAGCTCCACTGGCCATAGCCTATTTCAAGTGGGGTTGGGAATCCAACCCTTCGGTCCCATTGATGTTGCACTACCTCTTGCAACCACACAGATAGAATCTTCCCATGTTCAGTATGAGGCCAACAAAGCCACCAGATTCATTGAGCGCATTCAACACATCTGCCAATAGGTCCATGAGATTTTGTAGAAATCCAATGCTAAGTACAAGCAGTGCCACCATCAACATTGGGTATCGCACACATTTCAGGTGCGAGCAAGGTCTAGTTACATTTGCAGAAAGAACGCCTTACACGACCCCATAGAAAGCTCCATCCACTTCTCTATGGGCCTTACACTATCACCACAGTTGTGGGAGACAATGTGTTTGAGCTCAACACTCCCCCCTTCCTTGGCTTGCACCCAGTGTTCAATGTGGGCCTCCTCCGACCATATTTTCCACCATTATTGGACACCTCCGAGATCGCAGAACAGTTTACACCAACAGATCTCAACCTTGATCACATGGAACATGAATCCACTAATCAGATAGTGGACACACAGGTCAAGGGCACTCACCATCATAGGATCTAGATTTATTGGGTTGTCAAGGCAAGGTAGCTACTGCACCAAGGAAAATGGCTCACCCAGGGCCGAATTCAGCAGAAATTTATTAGCATGTATGGTTTTTTCTGAATTATTGCATGTATGTTTTTACTGTTATTTCTGCATCAATATGTGTATTAGCAGAATATGTGGTATGTTTATGTTTAGATATATGCACATGATAATTGTTATTTATATGAGATATCATGGCCCAGCCTGGGTGGTCGGGGGTGTTAAAACAAATTGGTATCAGAGTTAAGAGAGACGTCTTGTAGTGACGTTGCTCGGCCTGTTGGTGGCCTGGATGTGTATGATGTTTTCGCAAGAATCTATGTGTGGCATAGCCCAACAGTTTATGGTTGGGTATGCTACAAATTGGTATCAAAGCCAAGGTTCAAGCACTGAGCCTTGATGGGCCAGATAATTGATCATTATAAAGAAGGTTTCAGAGAGAAATTGTACCAAGAGGTTACCTTGGTCGAGATTATGAAGCTCAGGAGGATGAGTGGTATGTAAAACCACACCCGTCAGATCAGGAAAAAGGAGCATGAGAGTTAACCTCCAAGTCCTTCAGACTTCGTGTCTTCAACGAAGTTATGGGTTGTAAAGTGGAAGAGGTCGAAGGCCCAAAGTCCAAAGTCCCCGAAGAAGATCTACATCATAAATCTGGGGAGAAGATCTCGACAATTGGATCAAGCCAATTTAAAATGGGAAAACGCAGTGGTGAAGGGAAAAAGCCTCCGGAGATCCGAAGTTCGGAGCTAATCCAGACCGTCCGTCAAGAGGGACACGTGTCAGTAGATTGGCTTGTTCGGGATTTCATCATTCGAGAGAATGAGTGTGTGCTGAGGAGAGAACTCCCGAAGCTTGAATTTATGAAGCCCCAAAGAGTCGAACTAGTGAGTCATGATGATGTCACCTGGAGGTGACGTGGACCTCTCCTATACCTACCACGTTCCCCCACCTGGAATGTTGTCAGCTGTACTATGTGGGCCCTGAGGTTACATGACATAGTTAAAGGTCGACGGACCCACACTAGCATTGATCACGATACATCAAGATCGATGGCCAAGAGGCATTGTGGGGACCCAAATTGCACGGGAGTTAATTTTCTAGGGTGGTCCCGCAATCCAAACCATAGTTTTACCAGGGGGTTACGTGTCAGCGTCAGAAGAATTGTCGGATGAAAGGTGGGTTACTCCAAATCGCGGATGCATTCCCCTGCAATTTGAAATGCATTAAGTGATGTGACTATTTGGTATCTTAGTTCAAGTACGGAAACCGTGGGTCCCAGTGGATGCATGGCACCAGTTGTGAAGTCCGGAGACTTGAAAATCCATAAGAATGGTTCATAAAGGAACGAAAACAAGAAATTTCAAAAGTTTCATAACACTGAGGTGACGAGACGTAATGACACCACCAAAGGTGACATGGAAGTGTTCGGAGATTAACGGTTCGGGGTTTTGGGGTGTGTGGATGTGAAATCCTCTAAAGTCCCGAAGCTTCGAAGCTCTGAAGTCCTGGAGCTCAGATGCCTAAGGTTCCATAGTGAATGTCATCAGTTGGATGATGGGTAGTCATGGACTGTTGATCCACCCTACTTCGCGAGTTCGTCAATCCAGAAATCCAAGAGATTTGGTGTGATGTGCTTTGAAAACTTCTGAAGTCAGAGGCCCGAAGTCCCGAATAAGCACCTATCGACCTAGTGCTTGGCCACAGCCCGCGATCGCATGGGTTGGGGGCTAAGAGAAAGGGGCTAGTGCCCGGAAATTATTGTAGAATAGAGCAGATCTCAGAAAGAAAATACCTACAGGTATTCTTGATTGATCGAGAAGCGCAGAATGAAATATGAAAGTTTTCTTTGAATCAGATTGGTTTATGAATAATGTGGAATTTGTTAAGGACTGATGGCCTGACAAATTTCAGTTGACTGTACATTGTGTTTGCAGAGTTAACAATTGTCAAAACCAAACTGAATTGTTCCATGGTGCACCGAAATGGAGGAGGCACGGAATGCTTTCAGTTCAGAGAATGAAACTAAAGGAATGGATGTCCATTTGGGAGTTGAAGGATTGAAATCCAATGGGCATGGAGAAGAGATAGATAAGGAGGGAAACATGATGAAAATCATTGAAAGATTACAAAAAGATGTCCAGAATCACCGAGTAGATAACAAAAAGCTCATGAAAGCTAGGGAACAACGGGGAGAATTCAACATAAAGTTAATATAGAGCTTGGAAAGGATAGAAAATAAATTGGATAAGGAGAGTGACTCCAGTAAATCAGGAAGTCACGGGTCTCCTGGTGAAAAGAGGAAATCAGGAGTTTTGGAAGACACCATCATCACTCCTAAGGGCACTCTAAGAGGAGGGCACACAGTAGTTCAAGCCCATCTCCTACCAGAAAGCATAACCGGAGATCTGGAGTGGATGAAATGAAGGGAGAAATGAACAAGATTAAACCTCCTACGTTTGATGGAGAACACTAGAAGGAGGAAGATGTTGAGACATGGCTTCTTGGCATGAGGAAATATTTCCAACTACAGAATTATTCCTCTCATGCAGAAGGAAGAATTGCAATGTATCAACTAAAAGGAAAGGCATCCATGTGGTGGGATCAACTTGTGCGGGTGCAACACATTAAAGAGAAAAACGTTACTTGGAAGGAATTCAAGAAACACTTTGAAAATAAATACTTAACTAAGAGATACTATGACAGAAAGATGAAAGAGTTCTTTGAACTCAAGCTGGGAAGTATGTCCATTGATGAGTATGAAAGGAGATTCTTGGAGTTGTTGAAGTATGTTCCTTTCATCAAGGATGAGACTGTCAAAATCCAAAGATATTTGAGTGCACTGCCATCTTTCATTAGTGACAAGATCCAAAATGATGATCCTAAAACTATGGAATAAACCATAAGGAGAGAAAAATGCCTATATGATCAACATAAAGGAAAACCAACTTTCCAAAAAGCTTGGGAAGACAAGAAGAAATTCAAGATGGATCATAGGAAGAAGGGATCTAAGCCATCCTTTTTCAGAAATAGCCTTCAAGGACAACCAGGTTTTAGAGAGCTCGGAATGGCTGAGGTAGGGGGACAAAGGCTAAGGCATATGCCCATTCAATGTTAGGGTTGTTAGGGAGATTACAAGTATAGAGATTATCCCCACAAAAATAGAAAAATGAGAGTTGTCCACAATGTTCAGCAAGCAGAAACAGTGGAGGACATGGGCAGTAGAATACCAAGGATCTATGCAGCCCTGGACAACAAGCAAGCTGAGTTTCAATCACACATGATTGAAGTTGAAGGTATGATCAATAACCATGTCTTTACTATTTGAATTGATTCAGGGGCTAGTCATAGTTATATAGATCCCAAGATGGTGGAAAGTTTGCATTTGCCAAGAAACAAGCATGGAAAATCTTCATTAGTGCAGCTGGCTACAGGAGCCAAAAGAAAATTTATTGAAATGGTTAAGTCATGTCTCATGGACATGAACGGACTGAGCACAAGGGAAGATTTGAACATCTTACCTTTAGGTTCTTATGACTATCTAATTGAGATGGTTGGTTGGATCAACACCATGCCATCTTAGACTGTCGTAACAAGGCATTCACTTTCCTGGATGAGGAAGGAAACCTAAGGAAAGTGCAGGGAGTCCCAAGGGCAGTAACTATCAGAGAAATCTCAGCAATGCAGCTGAAAAAGTGCTACAGGAAGGGTTGTCAAATATTTGCAGCCCATATGGAGGAAGCACCTAAGGATAAGATGCCAAATATTGAAGACCATGCAGTTCTAGGAGATTTTGTATATGTATTTAAGGAGGTACCAGGACTACCCCCAAAGAAAGATATTGATTTCTCTATAAACCTGATGCCTGGAGCGGCTCCAGTGTCGAAAACTCCTTATAGAATGAGTACACCAGAACTGAAGGAGTTGTGAATGCAGCTTGAAGAAATTATGAAGAAGGGGTATATACGCCCAAGTGTGTCACCTTGGGGTGCCCCGGTCTTGTTCGTGAAAAAAAAATATGGGACATTGATATTGTGCATCTATTTCAGACAATTGAATAAGGTTACTATAAAGAACAAGTATCGTTTGCCAAGGATCAATTATCTCTTTGATCAGTTGAAGGATGCCAAGATATTTTCAAAAATAGATCTTAGGTCAGGGTAGCACCAGGTGAGGATAAAGGATGAAGACATCAGCAAGACCGCCTTCAGAACAAGGTATGGTCATTATGAATTCATAGTGGTGCCATTTGGGTTATCAAATGCACCCGTTGTTTTCATGTGCCTAATGAATGGTGTATTCAGAGAATATCTAGACATGTTTGTCATAGTATTTTTGGACGAAATCTTGGTGTATTCCAAGTCGGAGGAAGAGCATGAACATCATCTGAGGATGGTGTTGCAAGTGCTAAGAGAGCACCAACTGTATGCCAAATTGAGCAAGTGCTCATTCTCTCAAAAGCAGATCCATTATTTGGGACATATCATTTCAAAGGATGGGATAGTCGTGGATCCTGAGAAGATAGAAGCCATCAGAGAATGGTCAGTGCCGAAGAATGTGAAAGAAGCCAGATCCTTTATGGGTCTAGCTTACTATTACTGAAGGTTCATTGAAGGGTTCTCAAGGATAGCTCACCCCATCACTTCCTTGCAAAGGAAGGAGAATAAATTTCGATAGACAGAAGAATGTGAGAGGAGATTCTAGCAATTGAAGCAGATGTTAACCAGTGCTCCAATCCTGAGGATTGCAGATCCAAATGAATATTTTGTAGTGTGTACAGATGCAAAGAAGGACTGGGGGTAGTCCTCAGCTAGAATGGGTTTGTAATAAGTTATGAGTCCAGAAAATTAAAAGAGCATGAAAGGCTCTATGTAACTCACGATTTGGAGTTGGCAGTCATAGTGCATGCTCTGAAGAAATGGAGACATTACCTCATGGGAAAGAGGTTTGAACTGATGACAGACCATAATGGTCTGAAGTATTTTTTCGATCAACCAACCTTGAATGCTAGGCATAGTAGATGGTTGGAATTCCTTTGTGAGTATGACTTTGATATCAAACATATCAAAAGAAAGGAGAAAAAAGCGGTTGATGCACTCAGCAGAAGAGTGCATGAACTACATGCTACGACCATTAGCATGTATCAAACTGATATTAAATGAAGAATTTAGGAACTTGCAAATGCAGATTTGCATTACATGGAATTGGTGGCAAAGCTACAGCAAGGTAATATGCTACCGAAAGTGGAAAATCATAAATTGGAAGTTGATGGAACACTCTTGTACAAAAATAGAATTTATGTACCTAATTTCCAGGAATTGAGAATTATGATCTTGAAAGAAATGCATAATGTGTCTTATGTTGTGCACCCTAGATATCAGAAAACACTGGTAGCAGTCAAGAGCCATTACTTTTGGCCAGGTATGAAGAAGGAAATTGCAGAATACATCGCCAGATGTATGGAGTATCAGAAGGTCAAAGATGAACATAGGCACCCAGTAGGGTTGCTACAGCGTTTACCCATTCTTGAGTGGAAGTGGGAAGTCGTGACAATGGATTTCATCACAGGATTACCCATAACAAATAAGAAACATGATTCCATCATGGTGGTGGTGGATAAGCTTACTAAAGCTGCCCATTTTATTCCATTGAAGACTACTCACAAGGAAGATAATGTTGTCGATATCTATATGAGGGAAGTAGCATGATTGCATGGCATACCCAAGGCAATTGTGTCTGACAGAGACCCAAAATTTACCTCAAATTTTTGGAGAGGTTTATTCAAAGGGTTCAGAATGACTCTGAACTTCAGCACAACCTATCATCCTGAGTCTGATGGGAAAACAGAGAGGGTGAACCAAGTGATAGAGGACATGCTAAGGATGTATGTGATGGACAAACCATCTAAATGGGAAGACTACCTACACTTGGTAGAATTTGCCTACAACAATGGGTATCAAGCATCATTGAAGATGATCCTGTTTGAAGCACTTTATGGTAGAAATTGCAACACCCCAATAAGTTGGGATAACACAGTTGATAGGGCGGTGGTTGGGCCAGAGTTGCTCAAGGAAATGGAAGAGAAAATGTTGAAGATTAAGTAGAATTTGAAGATTTCCCAAGATAGCAGAAAAGTTATTCTGATAAGAACAGAACCCACAGGGAGTTTAAAGTGGGTGATCATGTTTTCTTGAAAGTGAAAGCCAACATAAGTTCCCTGAAGCTGGGAAACTGTTCCAAGTTGGTAGCCAGATATTGTGGGCCATTTGAAATCCTAGAAAGGATTGGACCAGTTGCATATATGCTTCCATTGCCTGCATCCATGACTGTACATAATGTGTTTCATGTTTCATTGCTTAAGAAATATATACCTAATCCTAATCATGTGATTGATTGGAATGCGATTCAGGTGGAGCAAGAAGGCATCTTGCAGGTGCATCTGGTGCGCATATTCGACAGGAAGAGCAAGCAACTCTGGAATTGAGTCATAGGGCTTGTAAAGGTCCAGTGGGCCTGGTATGGTCCTGAGGACATGACATGGGAGCATGAGGATGCAATGCGGGCAGAGTACCCGCATCTTTTTGAAGATTTTGAAAATCTTGTTGATATTATGTAAATGAGTTGCATTGAAGATGGTGCAAAAATTAGGGGAGGGGATTGTAATACCCCAGGTCGAGCCCCTGTGAAATGTACTGATGTTTGTAGGCTGGTGAGCCGAGTGTTGATAAGCTGGTAGGCTTATGTGTTATGGGCCGAAGAACCTGGATGCTAAGGCCATTAAGCCTAATTTTTGTATATGTAATTATGCAGATCATTAATAAAAACTATACATCACTACGTGTAGACCGACCACGAAGAAAGAGTGATGGGGGACGAAGCTCCACTAGGTAGGTAAAGGGATGGAACTGGGAGGTTAGGAAAGAGGGGCTAAGCTAGACGGCTTAACCCAAGGGAATATTATAATATATTCCTGAAAATGAAAATATTGAAGTGGGGAAAATAAACCCAGTTATCCTAAGTTCCTGGGAAAGGGGAACGAATGCTAAATGGAGTGCATGCATCTCCAGGAAGACGGTTTCGACTTGGGCTCATGCACTTAAAGTTGGAGAGTCAACTCGTTGGGGGGGTTTGCTTCCCATTCTTCCATCCTTCGCCTAACTCGTTTGGCCTCCGTCGTCGACCTCTACATCTTCACACACCTCTGAAACCAGTAACCCGTGAAGTTGACCTATGTTTTCTTGTGAAGCACAGTGTATCTGTACTTACCAAAGCTGTGGTGTGCCTTATCGAATTGTGGTTGATGCCATTCCCTGAGTTATATTAAGCCTTGTTGTTGTCCTCACCTTGTTGGAACTGAGTTGAAGCTGGTTGAAGGAGCGGGTTTTCAGGCCTGTGGTTGAAGAAGTGGGTTGTCAGACCCATGGTTGAAGAGGCAAGTTGTCAGACCTGTGAGCAAATCTCTCCAGGTGAGAGAGTTTGTTGGGAAGTGATTTTCTCCTAGAGAGAGTCCAGCACCAGCTACAAAGCTCTGAGAATTCCTGATTCGGCATGTTGCCAAGACCCTGAAAGGGAAGTGGAGCAGTCGATGGACTGTGGAGCAGTGAAGTTGCATATTCTCGAGGTGGAACAGGCATGTGGGGAATGAGAGTCCGTGAGTAGTGGGTGTAAGAAGGCTCTTGGGGAGAATCCTTCCAGTTGCATTGTGTAGTCTCATGTAACCTCAGCCTAGTCTAGGATTCCCTTGTCCTGGGTGGAGCTTAGTCCCAGCTCTGGGGTGACCCACTACTGAGCGTGATGAGCAACGTGGTCTAAGGCTGGGAGGTTCATGGAAGGTCTGCACGCAGTTGGTGGAACTCAATTAAAAGATAAGTATGCATTCCTTGTTCATTCACATGTTATGTATTTATATATGTTGTTACATGTATGGTTTTGTTTGAACTACTGCATGTATGCTTTTACTGTTATTTCAGCATCAGTCTGTGTATTAGCAGAATATGTTGTATGTTTATGTTTAGATATATGCACATGATAATTGTTATTTCTACGAGATAGCATGGCTCGGCCTTGGTGGTCGGGGGTGTTAAAACAAATTGGTATCAGAGTTCAAAGAGACGTTCTATAGTGACGTATCCCAACCTATTGGTGGCCTGGATGTGTATGATGTTTCCGCAAGAATCTATGTGTGGCATAGTCCAGCAGGTTATGGTTGGGTATGCTACAGTTAGCACATACAATAGCATAATCGATCAATATTCATAACAAATACGCCCATGGAATAACAATTCAAATATTTGCAAGACATTAATTGGATGAGAAAAGAGTATTTCTATTAAAATGTAATCAACAAAAGTCTATGAATGACAAACTTCCAAGGTGGTTCGTTCAGAACCGAGAAACTAAGTCCCTTCATGTTGGGCCTCCACCACTTCAATCCTCCACCAAAGGCAAGCTCATATAAGGGGGACAATGAAGTTCTCCATCAAATAGGGAAGAGCTTGGGGGTTGAACAATGTGTTCAGACTTAAAAGGACAAAGGGATGCAGACTCAATATGAAGTGAATAATTTCTTCTTTGAGTAACTTTGCTCTCAAAGGATTTTAAAACTCCCTAAAAGAAAAAAACTTCTCATTCTTAAGTGAGGAACTTAGTTTCTTATGAGTTAAGTTTTTTATTTTAGAAGGATGAACTTGGAGTCATGAACCAATAATATATCATTAAGGTGTGAAATATGTGTACAAATGGTGTGAAGAATTTGAAATGAAATAAATATTCCTAAAAAGGAAATGACAAATGAAATTGCGAAGAAGGAAAATGAATGAGATTAACAAATAATAATTGATTTTTAATTATAATTGTTATATAAATATAAAAATTATAAATTAATTATAATAATAATTATAGTAACAACAACAATAATATTTTTAATTACATAATTATTAAAAAAAAATAGAATACAAAATAGTTAGAATTATTATTAATTAAAATAATAACAATTATTAAATTTTAATAATAATTAATGATAGTTATGATGCTAATGTGACATTAATATGATGCGGTGGATAATTTAGCATGAT
>SNQJ01S0112159.1:0-18701 GCA_010110895.2 Picea sitchensis
CAGACAAAAACTAAGTCGTCGGAAAAACGACTTCATGTGAAACGACGTTTGAGGGGGTCCGAGGTTTGTCGGTCTTCCGACAATAGAAAGTGGCAATTGCATCGAACGCGCCGTCGGAATTTGACCCAAATGCAGTAGTGTGTGCAATAACAAGCTTCATCAAGGATGTACATAAACACACCCTCTAAGGTCTCTTATTTGTAAACGAGCATGGATATTCCACTGTAACAGTTCGTCACAACAAATCTTATAAATAAAACCGAAATCTACCTGTGAAGGTTAAATTCCTTTAGATTTCCATAATATTTAGTTATTGATTTTTTGCTTATGCATGAAATAGATAAAGAGCATAAAATATAGAATGGTAAAATACAAGCACAAATCATCCACAAAGTGGAACAAATATTTCTCTAGGAAACCCTTACGGGAGAAAACCTGGCTAGAAGGTGAGGTTGCTTTGCTCTCTTTTCTTTGGTATGGAAATAGTGCATGTACAAAGGAGAAGGCACTCTCTATGGAGTTACCTGAGACTTGTGGCCTATTAGGATGCTACAGAACATTAACCCCCTTTTTTGCGCTCTTTAATTTCCCACTCCCAGTTTCTCTGCTCAGTTATGGAACAACATATAATAGTATAGAATGGAACCCCTTCTCCCCCTAGTGGCATGGTATTTAACATAGGTCAATAGCCATCTAGGGGTAGGTTTTTGAGTTACTCAACCCTCAATTGTGATAGGGTTTTGGGCCTTCTAGATTCTTCTTGAAATTACATACGTGGCTATCACCATATGAATGAGAAATGGGGGCTAATGTGGCATCCTCTCCTACCATGGTGGTCAACAGAGTGGGTCAACTTACGCGAGGCATAACTTTTGCATACGAGCTCTGATTGACGTAATTTTTGCATTGTTGGAAAGGTCTCGATGTGTATAATAGAGTCACAAGGATATAGTTGTGCTAGGAAATTTTTAACCCTAATAAATGTTGTTTGATACCTCAAATTTCCCTGGAACGTTCCAGACCGCAATTTTCCAAACTAGGACCTGCCACTAAAATGGCCCTGCAAGATGATTTCTCCAATTTTTTCCATTCTGAAAGGATCGAGATAGATGAAAAAAAATATAATGATCCAATACAGATCATACCTCCCCATTTAAGGAGGATTTTGGTCCCAAAAATATTTACTGAATAAGGTGAGAAAAAATTTCCTCTACCTTCTCCCTGGAGTACAAATTTGCTTTACCTGAAAGTTTTCCTTTCAACCCATTCTGTCAAAGGTCATGTTACCCCTACCTTGTAGCTCTGGACTACTTCTGCAAAACTATGTCCTCTACCAACTATTCCTGAGCATTTGGTGCTAATTCCTCTATGGAAGGTAGGACCTACTCCTCCTCCTGTTCCAACATGGAAGGCTCATAGAGTTTGAGATTCTCCACATTCACTACTGAGTAAATGTGAATGTATTGGGGTAGAATGAGTCTATAGGCGTTATCTCCCACCTTTTCCAATACCTCAAAAGGATTGTATCGAAGAGCCTTGATATTCTTACCAAGACCCTCTAGCCTTTCCTTATTTAGTAGTGACCATACTCTGTCTCCCACTCTGAATGTTTTCTCTGTTCTATGATGGTCATGCCTAGCCTTGTACTTTTCTTGTGACTTATTCAATGTCTCTTGTACTTGAAAATGGATCTGTCTAATATTCTCAACAAATTTTTCTAATTTTAATGCATCTCCCGTGAGTATTCCCTCACTCCTCCTTGTTGTCAATATACAACATCTAAGGGTGAAGGTAGAAAGTACCCAAAGTAAGTTTAAAAAGGTGACTTACCAGTAGAAGTGTGGATTTCTTTGTTATAAGAGTGTTGTATATAGATTTTGGTGCAGGCCAATTTTGGGAAAAATTGAATAAGTTTTGAAGGAATTAAAGCAATGCTGGAAAACAAGGGAGTGCATTGGGAATAAACGAAAAATCTACGCTGGAAAACGGGGAAAAAACAGCGCCGATAAAATCAGTTACAAAGTGGACAAGTGTTGACTTGGAGCAACGGTTGGATCAAGAACCAGCCAAGATTAAGTCAAGGAGAAAGTGGAAAAACCTAATCCACTTAGGGTTAGGGTTTTTGTAAGGGCTTTGTCCCAGTTTTGTATAAGTAGAATCTATTAGGACGATGAGAGGGTTGTCCTTTCTTTGGATAGCAAGTTATCCATGTTATTTTCCTTTTGGTTGACATATGTACTGTTGAGATTGTAATAGGGTTTTTGGTTGAGTCGAAGGTCGTGTTGAAAGACTTGTGCGATTTGTGGAGATAGAATGTAATGGTGGAAGAGTTGTACATTGCACAGCACTGGATTTGCAGAGAATATAAATAAAGAGCCCAAGCAACAAATATTTGTGGATGTAGCCCCAGGGGGGTTGAACCACGATATATCTGTGTTTTATGTGACTATATGCAGTGTTTATGGTTTCTTTTACTTTACTGAGTTTTTATGATGAATAGGTTGCTTGTTAACGGAATGAACACTGTGCAATAAGAATAAGATAATGGAATATGCAGAATAGCTCTAACTAAATGAATATGATAGATAGTGTTTGGATCAAAATATGGTGTTATAGTAGATAAATGCTTGTCATTGAGGACATGCGGTTATGATGGTTGATGAAGTCCTATTAGAGTAGTTGTGATAGGGGTCTAGAGTGAGATCTAATGAGGGTTTGAAGGTTAACAATGAGAAGGTTACATGCCTCTAAGAGAAACACATCCCATCCCTTGGCTACAGACATCTGAGTCATGTGGCCACCCATAGAATCCATCTCGGGTGAGACTGTGCAGTGCACTGTGGATTGTGTTGCCTTCTAGTATCCAGAAGGGTCGATGGTAGAAGGGTTTTTTGGTAATATTGTAGTGAGAACCTGGGTCATCCCATAGTAAAACCAACAATAGTTTTGTTGTCGGTTGGAACTCAAAATATTAGATTGGGAGGGATGTATCACACAGTATAGCGTGAGGGATAAAAAAGGGGGATGTTTGTAGGTTGGAACCCCACGAAAGAGGAGACTGAAAGATGGTTGACAATTCAGGAACTAGAGTTTTCCCACAAAGATAATAGAATCTCTAGGTTTAAGCCAATATAGTATTTGGAGAGATACATAATCAGTGAAATACAAGAGAGTTTATTTAGTGATTTTCCCACGCTATTGCAAAAGTGAATAACACAATTGAAATATACACATCCAACAAATAGAGTTAGATCAATGGACAGAAGAAAGTATCACATGGTTGAAAAGGGTAAATAAAAAATTCACGTGCGCAGTGGATTTATGGGTAGACATCATTGTAGTAGGGTATAACACCGAGTTCATAATAGATACATCGAAGTCTTACAGTGTAGCAGAGAAGGTGTTTATTAAGGTTCTAAGGGGAAGGTACATCAGATCAGTGTACACTTTGATAAAGAGGTTATTGCATGATAAAGGGGTATTAACTATGGAATCAGATAGCTAAACTACCCTGCATGCATGAGGGAGTTAGGGGAAACATTGGGGAAGGTCTGAGATGGAGGGGAAATGGATAGAGAAGAGCGCAGTAACGAGAAAGATCCCATTATGATGGATCAAGAGGAGATCTAGGAAATTATGCAGAATCCAGGAACGACGTGCAATGGAAGACCCTACCAGTATAAGATCAATAGGAAGAAAACAGTAGTAGTCGAGAGGGAAGGATTGGAGAGTGATTAAGAAGAGCTAGAGGATCTTCGTGCTATGGAGCACATTGTGGAAATACTATGCACCACATATGAAAGAAATATTAGAGGAGCAAGATATAATGAGGAAGAATATACCCATGTTCATATCTGAATCAATGTAGAACCTACAACCCCATGTATGATTAACACATCAGTAAAGAAATAGTTGTTTAGAGAAACAGTGATTGACGGTCAGAAGAAGCTAGAATATCAGACTAGAACTGAGGGTACAAGTGGAAGTACCAATATTAACACTAGTGGGAGCTCAAGTCCAACAAATAGTACACAGATAGTAGTACCGCGCGGAGAAGGTACAGCACATTTGACAATGTCAGTCACAGATCCAACGATAAGATTACCATAGTTTCATGGGGATGGATCAAAAGACCCAAAGAATCACCTATTCATGTGCGAGCGAATATGGGAAGCAAAAAGAGTCACTGATGAGGCAACAAAAGTAGAACAGTTCAAAATAACGTTCAGAAACAGCACTCTGGATTGGTATATGAGTCTAGCAATAAACAATCCACAGGGTGTGCCGAGAATAGTAATAGAGATCAAGCAGGCACTAGTCACGGATTTTTAGAGGCTGAAATCAGAGGATCACTTTATGAATGAGATGATTGAGTCTAGACAAAAACCAGAAGAATCTGTATGGTACATTGATCAGAAGTTCAATACATTGAAAGGTACACTGAAATATCCCATTTCGGACATGTAGCATAGACAATTGTTTATAAACTCTCTATTACCACACTTCAAATATTCATTGAGGCAGCAGAAATTTCAAACCCAGGCAGAGGCATTGTAAGAAGTGATGCAGTTAGAAGAGTATAACCAGTTAGATTCAGCTATAGAAGAGATGAAAGAAGATCTGAAGAACTTGACAGTGCAGTTGAACCAAAATAATAGGGAGAAACGAGAAGCAGTGTGGTGTACTCTATGCAGATCAGAGAGACATCACAAGATTGAGTGTTTAAAATTTGTGCAGTATATGGGAGTAGGGCTTCCAAATCCATTTCCTACAGGAGGGCCTTGGTGTGAAATATGCAAGACACATGGGCATGATCCTTATCACTGTCCTATGATGCAGAAGTACAAGACAGAACCGAAGAGTACTTTCTGTAACTTTTGTAAATCAGTGGGCCATGAAGACAAAAATTGTAGAACTCTGGAGTTAATGAAGGAAAGAACCTCAGATGCATACAGGATGCAAACTGAGTTGATGGTAGGACAAACTATGCCACAGTTTGGGAATGCGCAACAATTTTAAGCAGTGCTAAAGTTTCAGCAACCTCTGCAGTATAGTCAGGCACCACAGTCTCATCAACAGGGGAACAGAGGAGGATTCAGAGGTAGAGGAAGAGGAGGAATGGGAAGAGGCATAGGGCCTATTATCTGCTATAATTTTTAACAGCAAGGACACTATGCCAGAGACTGTCCTCAACCAACAGCAACATGTATGTATCGTCACGCAGTAGATCACATGACAAAAGAGTGCCCAAAGTTAATGACAAAGACCTAGCAGAAGAGAAATCTAAATAACCAAAATGTTCAGTGGATTGCTATAGAAATAATGGATTCTTGGAGGAACATCAATATAGTGACTAGAGGAGGAGTGAATAGAGGAGCATATGCACAGGATCAGAAGAAGGAATCGCAGTGTTGGATTCAGAAGAACATGCATCCACAGCAGCAGTTTGATGCAAAGAAGGAGAAGGAAACTTTCAAGGAAGCAAAGAAGGAGCTCCTCAAGAAGAATGAAGCATCCACATCAAGCACTATACTGAGGTATGATACTCCTATTTTTTATATGCCTCAGTCTTTGGATCATACTTACAAAGGAGAGCAAACAGAAAAAGTAAGTAACTTAAAGAATTTCCTAGAACCTTTCTTTAAATTAATGATAAGAATGCCATGGATTTGTTTAAAAATATGCTTGAGAAAGATAGAATAGAAGAAGGTGTAGGAACAGAACCTAAGAATATTAATCAAGTCCATAGAAAGAAAAGAACTACCAGAGAGTTCAGATTGAATGCAAATATAGGAGACTTTAATATGGGAAATGTTATCCTAGATTTAGGATCAGATGTCAACATTTTTCCAAACAAGACTTGGGAAGAAATGGGAGAACCTACACTAGGGTATTCCAATATCCAATTGAAGTTATAAAACTAGCAAAGAGTGATTCCCATAGGTATATTGAAGAATACAATAGTGGATCTAAATGGTGTGCGCACCACAACAGACTTTGAAGTAATGGATATGGTGGATGAGTCTATACCATTTCCATCACTTTTGGGAATTGATTGGGCATTTGATAATCAAGCCATAATTAACTTGAAGACTCGAAAGATGATATTTGAAGCTGGGAACTTTAGGGTAGTAGAACCTTTAGATCCCTCATATTTTGAAAGATATGTAGAACATGTGTCTGACAGTGTTCTAGGGGATGATGTCAACCAGTTGTATAGAACTATTGCGCGAGAGGAATACTATGTGAATCCAACTGCAGATGGAGTACTCGGTTGGAGGAGTATAAATTGTGATATGTCAGATTCAGATACTGGAGTAGAAACCTAGCAACAAAGATTTCATGAAGTCTCTACTAGGAGGTGCGCCAGAGTTTCATGTGCAGTAAGATGGGTTGGGACAGAAGTAAGACAATTCCCCACATTTACTGAAGAGGATAATTTAGAAAACTTCCTGACGAAGTTTGAATTAGAGGTTTTGGATAGTCAGATATTACTAGTGTTGGATATAGCACTAAGGGCCACACCTTCACGATGGTGGGGTGTGCATAAGGAGGTAATTCGGGACTGGTATCAGTGTAAGCGACTAATGCACATAAGATTTGGTAGGAGTCAGCAGGATAGACCCTTACAGAAGTATGATGGAAGAGGGAACCCAAGACATCATATAAATTATTGTGTCACTAACTGGATATTGGTACCACCAGGGGAATGGACGCATTTTGTTTTTCATACATTAGAAGGAATACCTAGAAATTGGCACAAGGAGAAGGAGCTGCGCAGAGAAACTGTGAGTTGGGGCGCAGTGCAAAAAAACTTTATTAATACCTTTTCATTTGAATGTGGGAATCCATGGGTGAATCTGGCATTACAGAGGATGAAAGGGAAGATATTTGAAGAATATGGGGTAGATACAGTGACAGTGAGCAGAGACTATAGAAAAGAAACACTTGAATAGTTAGTTTATTGTTATCAAGTTGTTAGAGGATGAAGAAGTAGAAGACAACCCATGTGACATACAAATAATAGAAGGGGAAGGAGAAAGAGGGTTAGAAGGACCTCAGTTACAATCAAAATAATTTACTGCACCAATGAGGATTAAGAAGGTCAATATTGGGACTGAAGAGAAACCCAAGACAGTCAGCATTGGAGATTATTGGGATAGTGAGACAATGGAAAAGATAATTGAATTACTTCGTGAATATAGTGACTTATTCCCAGCCACATTTTCATAGATGAAAGGGGTAGTAGGAGAACTCGGAGAGATGAAGATACCCCTCAGACCAAATGCAATACTAGTTAGATAGAGACCATACAGATTAAACCCCATCTATAAGTAGAAGGTTAAGGAAGAACTTGACAGAATGCTAGAATCAGAAATCATAGAGCCTATGGAAGAATCAGAGTGGATTAGTCCAATGGTGGTCCAGGAAAAGAGGACTGGAGGGATTAGGATGTATTTGGATCTAAGAAAGTTAAATGATGCATGCATGCATGATCCTTTTCCTACTCCATTTACAGATGAAGTTTTAGAGAATGTGGGAGGACAGGAAGTCTACTCCTTCACAGATGGATTTGCAGGTTACCATTAGATCATAATTTCTCCAAAGGATAGGTACAAAACCACATTTGCAACAGAGTGGGGTTCATATCAGTATACAGTAATGCCATTTGGTTTAAATAATGCACCAACAATATTTTCCAGAGTAGTAGTAGTTGGATTCAAGGATTTTATACATAAGTTTTTAGAGGTGTATCTGAATGATTAGACAGTATTCAGTTTATTGAAGGACCATGTCGAAATTCTGAGGTTAATCTTAGAGAGATGTAAGCAATATCAGATTTCATTGAACATTAAGAAATGTATATTTAGTACATTGTTTGGCATCCTACTTGGACACATTATATGCAAACAAGGCTTGATAATAGACCCTGCAAAGATTGTTGTTATTGTCAATTTACCACCACCAAAGTCAGTGTGCCAATTGAGAGCAACATTGGGCCACACAGGGTACTACATGAAATTTATAAATGGCTATGAAAACATTATTGTGCCCATGGAGAAGTTACTAAAGAAAGACATAAGGTTTCAATGGAATGATGAATTCCGAGAGAGCTTGGACATATTGAAGGAGAAGATGGTGAAAACACCAATTTTGAGCTTTCCATATTAGACAAAAGCATTTCATGTGCATGTGGATGCTTCATCCATTCCACTTGGAGAAATTTTGGCACAACCAGGTGAAGGAGACATTGATCACCCAATATACTTTTCTAGGAGAAAGTTATCTGAGTCTTAGCAAAACTATAACACTACAAAAAGGGAAGGTCTAGCTATGGTGTATGCCTTAAATAAGTTCAGACATTATTTATTGGGTCAACATTTTAAGATGTTTACAGATCATTTCACTTTGAAGTACCTAGTACACAAGCCAGTGTTGGGGGGAAGGATCTGCAGATGGTTGTTATTATTTCAGTAATATGATTTTGAAATCATAGTAAAACTAGGGAAGTTGAATGTAGGACCAGATCATCTGTCAAGAATTACTAATGGAGAGGATCCAAAGAACTTGGAGGAGAATTTTTTTGATGCTAACTTATTTTCTGTTCAAATTGATGATGATTATTTTGCTGACATTGTTGGATTTTTTAGCACATAAATGGCTCCCAAGGAATTTACTGTCGTGCAGAAAAAATAATTGGTAGTTCCTGCTGCAGACTATCAGTTGATTGCATGTCATTTATACAAGTTAGGTGCAGATGGAATACTGAGAAGATGTGTGATGGGCCATGAACGCTCCATGGTGTTAGCAGAAGCACATGAAGGAATAGATGGAGAGAACTATGCAAGAAAGTCGACAACACAGAAGGTGTTGCATGCAGGATTATGTTGTCCTATAGTACATAAGGAAGCAAAGGAATATTACCAGACCTGTGATGTATGTTAGAGGGTGGGGTAACCATCCAAAAGGGATGAAATGCAACTTATGCCCCAAGTAACTGTACAAGTTTTTGATAAATGGGCTATGGATTTCATTGGACCCATTAATCCACTAGCAAGGAGACCAGGAGCCAGATACATCATCAATGCGACAGAATACTTAACCAGATGGGCAGAAGCAGCTCCAGTGAAGGACTGCAGCATAGAAACTACAACACAGTTTCTCTTTGAGAACGTGGTGACCAGATTTGGATGTCCTATAATTTTGTTGAGTGATCAGGGAACTCATTTTATTAACAATACAATCAAAGCTATGACAGAAGAATTTGAGATATATCATCAGAAGAGCACACCTTACCAATCCCATGGAAAATGGTACAGTAGAATCTTTTAACAAGATTCTAGAGAATGCACTGACAAATATTTGCAATGTAAATAGGGATGATTGGGATTTGAAGGTATCAACAGTATTATGGGCTTATAGGACTACATGCAAGAAGCTTACAGGACAGACACCATTCAGACTGGTGTATGGGCAGGAAGCAGTGGTTCCATTGGATTATTTAATACCTATTATGTGCATTGCAACAATCAGCATCTTGATAGAATAAGGTGTTGCGCAAGAAATATTGGATCAGTTGATGGAGTTGGAAGAAGACAGAATTTTAGTAGGACTCCACCAGGAAGTACAGAAAGCAAAGGACAAAGCTTGGCATGCTAAGCACATAAAGAAGAAAATTTTTAAGGAAGGAGATCTAGTTCTCCTCTATGATAGCAGGTATCTATAGCACCCTGGGAAGTTCAAAATTCATTGGTTAGGGTGTTATCAGGTAGAGGCCATCACAAATGGAGGTGATATGCAACAAAAATATATGGTAGGGAAGAATCTTAAAGGACTAGTGGATGGCAGTCAACTACAGTTGTATCAAGACAATCGACCCAACAACTTAAGGTGAAAACAAAGAGAGAAGGTATGATTGTACATATTGTATATAGTAGATGTTAGAAGAGAAAGACAAAAATTCATAAAAAGAAGAAATGTAACAAAAATACAAAAAGATAGGAGAACATAAGAAGTTTTGATATAATAGAATTGTTAGCATTAACAGTGTACCGCAGACAAACCAGTGTTGAAGACACTGCATACAAGAAAATAGTTGACAGACACAAGAAGTGGAGCACGCAGGAAAAATTGAATAAGTGAAAATTCTCAGTGGGGAACAATTGTCATGTTGTCGTCCCACTATAAAGTCGGAAAAGGGGGGAAATGTGGTCATTTGATTTTTTTCACTAAGGATAATAATGAAGAGAGATATTTGAGCGCGAGAGAGTGTGAAGTGATAACAACAAGTGGAGATTTTTGGCCAGTGGTTCGAATTTCAGCAGGATGTCGCCATTGAGAGTCGAAGCGTTGAGCAAGGTCGGGCGAAACATGAGAAGTAGTGCTCGGATGACACAAATAGCGATGCAAGAGATTCCCTTAGTCGTGGATGTGGATGAGATTCACATGCCAGAGTATGAGCCTACTGCCACGCAATTGGAGGAAGAAAAAAAACCTAGCACAGGAGGCCAGGTAGTCGGAGGAGGACGCAGAGAGAACATAATCCGACGCGTCCAGGGAAAAAGGGCCACAATAGGGAAGACAGGTCACGGATTCAACACAGCAATGCCAAAACCAACAAAATAACATGAAATAGAGCACAAGGGCATACCATAGGTCGGGGTGTCATCCCTGCAGGGGAAGAAGAAGGCATGAGCTGAGAGAAATGTGTAAGGAATATTGTGCACACAAGAAAAATTGGCAATCGTGATGCCAAAGATCCCCGAGGAAGTGAAGGTCGAGGATGAGATGGTGGGAGGAGTAGATTCCATCAAATACTCCAACCATGACATATCTGACGCAGTAAAATTCCCATATTTGGTGCCACAAAACTATTTGGAGAGCAAGGGAGAGGGCCCATCAGGCGTGCCACTGTTGGAGCTTGCGCATTGGATCATGGAGCTCTATAACACAAGATAATGAACTTACTAGATATACGACACTTCTAACGTGGTAAACTCCTAGCAAGGGTGCATGGAGGAATTCTATGGATGATTAGGCAAGTGCCTATTAACGTCGATTTGATCGCAACAATCATGGGGCTACCCATGGATCGGGAGAAGCCAGAGAAGTACTTAGAACACAAAACAAAAGAAAAATACATCTCCGACGAAATCAAGGAAAATTATGGCATGGAGAGAGGTAACAGGGGAATCAGGATCAGTGACATCAATGATCCTATGACGAGGTTTGCGACAAGGTTGTTAGCTTGCAAACTAATGTGCAAGTGTAGAAAGGAAGAAGTATCGGTAGGAGTGGTAGCAGTTGTAGTGTAGTGCATGAAGGGGAGATTGATGAGCTGGGGCCCTTATATACATAACTCATTCTTGGAGGATTTTCAGTACATGCAGGATTGGGGCTCTGAGTTCCACTACTTGTGGTTACTCATCCTCATTACATTGGTAGGATGGAAAGAACCAACATACAGTTTGTTCCTACCAAGGACAGGAAACTGTGGTGCAACCCACTATACGTCGCTTTGAATCACAACAGACCCAAAGGAAAGGAAGATAAACAACAATGTATTCTCTTTATACTTAATGGAGATCCAGAACAAGTTGGCAGACACATGGAGGATTTCCCCACAAACTGTCCATGAGTTTGGACAGAAAGAAAATTTCCAAGCATCGCTCCATAGTATGTGGCTACAGGAAAAGAGGGACTTAACCAAGGAGTGGCTACAATTGAGTTACTACATGGTGATGCAGGATATCCAGATGGAGGTCAAGGAGTGGCCTAAGAAGTGGAAAGTATCGATGATCCCAACAATAGCGCCAGCAGTACAAACTCAAATGCAAGGTAGAACAGTCCACGCGTAGTAGAAAGGTAGGAATCGCACTAGTAAGAAAAAGACGACGATGCAAGGTCCAGTGAGGATAAGAAGCCCCATTCAAAAGAAAAGTAGGACACAGAAGAAATCACAGCATGGTTCTACAAGGAACCCGCTGCACACAGAACATGCACCAAGAAGTACAACAGAGCAGGTGCGCACGGAGAAATAAGAACAAAGACACGGGAGAAACCTATGGAGGAAGAAATTGAGTAGGATGCAAACATGGATACATAGATGCCATAGGCATTTGAGACATCAAATGGCCAAAAGAAGAGAACGGGGGAGAAGGCAAGTGGCTCCAGAAAGAAGGTGAAGGCCCACAGAAAACTAATGGAAACATCATTGACAGCAGACGATGTGGAGCTGATAGCTGCCACAGTCGAAGATAAACTGTCGGAAGTATGGGAAAATGTCGAGAATCACAGGGCATTGATTATGGAGCAAACTCAGGAAATTGAAAACTGCACTGGAGTAGTTGAAGATCAGGGCAGAGCAGCAACAGAAAGAGAAACGAGCGCAAAATAAGGAAGGAGTGTATGTTGGAGAAACAATTCAAATTACATCATTACCGCACAAGGGAGCGTGAATTTCATCATAACATTGGAGATGTTGTTTATTAATGAGGAGACAACATAGAAGCCCCCGAAAGACATTGAGACATTGGAAAAAGCGGTGTAGGCGCAGAAGATGGAAAGACAGGCTTAGTTGGATCCCTTGTAGGACAAGGAGAAGCAGTTGGTCATGGAGATTGACACAATGAAATTGAACATAGAACAGATAGGCTTGGAGGGGGGAGAGATATTAAGACCTCCAGTCACCGTGCAAGTCGTAGAAGCCATGAAGAAGAAGAGAAGCCAAGCTCAGGATCAATGCCAACATATAGCAGAGATGTACGAAACACTGACACAAGTAGTGAAAGATGTTGGATTCTGTGAGTGACTCGAGATGAGTCACGATGTCAGTGTTGGGGGCATGTTGGCGCAGGCCAATTTTGGAAAATTGAATCATTTTTTAAGGAATTAAAAAAGTGTTGGAAAATAGGGGAGCGCTCCGAGAATAAAGGAAAAAGTGACACCGGAAAAAGGGGAAGAAATAGTGCTGATAAAATCAATTACAAAGTGAACAAACTGCTGCAAAGCAGATGAAAAGTGGACAAGCACTGACTTGGAGCAATGGTTGGATTGAGGACCAATCGAGATTAAGTCAAGGAGAAAGTTGAAAACCTAATCTGCTTAGGGTTAGGGTTTTTGTAAGGGCTTTGTCCCCATTTTGTATAAGTAGAATGTATTAGGACGATGAGAGGGTGCTCCTTTATTTGGATAGCAAGTTGTTCATGTTATTGTCCTTTTGGTTGACATATGTATTGTTGATATTGTAATAGGGTTTTTGGTTGAGTACAAGGTCTTGTTGAAAGGCTTGTGTGATCTATGGAGATTGAATGTAATGGTGGAAGAGTTGTAAAGTGCACAAAATTGGATTTGCAGAGGATATAAATAAATATCCCAAGCGATAAATCTTTGTGGACGTAGCCTCAGGGGGGGTGAACCACGGTATATCTGTGTTTTATGTGATTGTATGCAGTTTTTATGGTTGTTTTTACTTTACTTAACTTTTATGATGAATAAGTTGTGTGTTAACGTAATGAACACTGCGTAGTAAAAATAAGCTAATGGAATATGCAGAATAGCTCTAACTAAATGAATCTGATAGATAATGTTTAGATCAGAATATGGTGTTACAGTAGATAAATGCTTTTCATTGAGCACATGCAGTTATGATGGTTGATGAAGTCATACTAGAATAGTTGTGACAGTGGTCTGGAGTGAGATATAATGAGGATTTGAAGGTTAAAAATGAGTAGGTTACATGCCTCTGAGAGAAACACATCCCATCCTCGGGCTGCAAACATCTAAGTCCTGCGGCCACCCATAGAAGACATCTCGGGTGAGAGTGCGCAGTGCACTTTGTGCGTTGTGTTGCCTTCTGGTATCCAGAAGGGTCAATGGTAGAAGGGTTTGTTGGTAATATTGTAATCAGAACCTGGGTCAGCCGATAGTAAACCCAACAATAGATCAAATTTTCATCCCAGGTCTTCGGATGCTTCTGATTGTAACCCCTCAAAAGTTTCACCAAAGTCTTGTTGACTAATTCTATCTATCCATTTGTCTATGGATGGAATGTTGTAGACCTATTCAACTTATTTTCCATATTCTCCCACAATGTAGTCCAAAATGCACCGAGAAATATTGTATACATATCTAAGATGATGCTCCTTGGTACCCCAAAGTGCACCTAGACCTATTTAAAGAACAAATTGGTTGATTCCTACCCCTTGATGGCCTTCTTACAAGGCATGAGAATGCACATTTTGCTAAACCTTTCAACCACCACAAATAAATATTCATGTCTCTTCCGCGTGATTGGTAAACCTCCCACAAAATCCATGGAAATGTTTTCCCAAGATCGAGTGGGTACATGGAAGGGATGGTATAGACCTTTCTTCCTATCACTAGGATTGTTGGTACAAAAAAGTATACATCCTCTAATATATCATGCTACATCTTATTGCATTCTTGGCGAGTACACATAACTCTGTAAATTGGCAACTATATTCCCAACACCAAAATGTCTTGCAACCTTGGATGTATTAGCCTCTCTGATAAGCTACAATCATTCACCTTTAAGGACACAAACCTTGTTGATCTTGTAGAGTAAACCATTCTAGAACTGATAGTCAACCTTGTTATCACCTTATTCTATATGAATTTGGCATTGTAGCTATTGAAACACCTCCTTGAAGTCCCCATATTTTGTGTATGCCTCTTTGTATGCATCATGGGTAAAAGGCTCCATGTGCATCAGAGTTCCCAAAGCTGTAATCTTGGATGTGAGTGGTCATGAAAGAATGTATGCCAAATTATTTGTGCAACCCTTCATATACTTTATGGCCAAATGAAATTGATGTAAAAACCCCATCCACTTGTAATGTCTAGTTTGTTGTAGCTTACTCTGGGCCTGCAAATATTGTAGTGGTTGGTGATCTATGTGGATGATGGTCTCCTTACCCATCAAATTGTGCTTCAACTTTTTGACAGCTTGTACCAAGGCATAGAGATCCTTGTTATAGGTAGGGTATTTGAGAACCACCCCATGAAATACTTCATAATGACAGCATACGGGCCTTCTTCCCTGCATCATGACTGCTCTCATGGCATACCCACTTGTATCTACCTCCACTTCGAAAGGATTTTGTAAATTTGGTAGTGCGAGCAGTGGTGCTTGACTGATATTTCTTACCACTGGTTGTTATGGTCTAGAGTGGTGTAGCTACAACTGAAAATGAAGCTATGAACTTCCACAAGTATTTTGTTTTCCCAACAAAACTCCTAACTTCAATGACATTTGTAGGAATTGGCCATTTCATGATGGCCTCCATTTTTGTGGGATATATCTTGAGCTCCCCTCCACTGATCACATACCCCAAATACACCAATTTCTACTTAGCAAACTCACATTTCTTGATATTGGCCAACAATTGGTTCTTTTTCAGAGTCTCTAACACCTACATAAGATGTGAGATGTGCTCCTCCTAGGTAGTGCTATAAACTAATATATCATCCAAATAAACAATAAAAAATGAATCTAGATAAGGACGTAAAACACCATTCATTGGTCTCATTAATGTAGTTGGTTCATTGCATAAATCAAATGGCATAAACAACCACTCATAAAAACCTTGCCTTGTATTGAAGGAAATATTCCAAGTATGTTCTTCTTTGACTTGTGCCTGGTGATATCATGCTTTCAAATCCATCTTAGTGAAGTACTTGGCATGCTACAATTGGTCCAACAGATCATCGATCCTTGCTAGAGGGTATTGATTCTTTAGTGTAATCTTGTTCAATGCCCTATAATACATACACATTCTCCAAGTCCCATCCTTCTTAGGTACAATTATGATGGGTGACCTACAAGGTGAGGTACTTGGCCGAATCACAACCTACTCCAACAATTGTTGCAACTACTTCTTCACTTCACTCGCTTCTAGAACAGATTGTCTATGTGGCCCAATATTCGACAATGGGGATTCTGGAAATCACTGTATTTTGTGCTCCACATCCCTCTTGGGTGGTATACCTTTAGGCTCCTTGAACATTCCTTTGTATTCTTGTAGAAAATCCTCCAAATGATGTTTCTATTCTTTATTACACCCCACCAGTGATGCCTTCACCCTCATCGACTCATCATCAGACTGATTTTATCTTAAGAAAAGAAAAACATATTTCTTACTAGAATTAATCAACTTCTTGGCTTGGTTGGCACTTACTAGTGAGATATTTGACTTTCCTTTATGCATGTTGATGGTGTAGGACTTCCCATTGTTGAAGGAAAATCTCTCTGCGGACAGGTATATCTCCTCAAAGAGCTAGACTCTTAACTCTAAGACAGAAAGTGTTTATCATGGTCACTGACTTCCTTTTAGATCTATACAAACTAATGTATGAGGAGGAAAGAGAAAAGAAGTACCTTTTACCGATGTTTGTCCCTGTACGCTCCGAGTTGAGCTCCAAACGTTCGCTCCTCGATAAGCCCTATAGACAAAAAAAGTACGACCACCTCCTACTCTATCAAGATTAGTCTGAAATAGGTCTATCTACTAAAGAGACAAATTCATGTGAGATTGAACATGAATTAGAAAGAAACAGGCCAAGCAAATTGTATTAATGAGGACAAAACATTGCTTAAAACCATAGATGAATTGCAGCAGTTTCGTCAAGTCCTCCTTGTCCACCCCTTGCTCAAAATATCCACGATCCGAATGATGATAGCTTCACCAATTTCTCCCTATGAGATCATAGGTCTCTTGCTTCCAAAACATCTCTGTTCCAGCACCACTTATAAGATCATAAGTTTGGTGTGATTCTCCTTTTTTAGTCCCCTTTCACCATGAGAAAGCTTGCTTATATAGCCTTGGAGAGGCTCAAAAACTTGAGATATCCTTGGGGAAGGTGAGGATTTCCCTCATTCAGTTGAGGATCTTCCCTAAGATCATGGCTGGACTAGGGATTTGAGCTCAACTGCCTTCTAAGAATGAAAATATACTTCCCCCATTCATCTCAACAACTCAACTACTGCCTAAAATAGGTATCACTCCCTCAAAAGGGCTATCAGAGCGTTGTAGTGCTCCTCAGTAGGCTTAAGGGGGGTGCTAGAACTCCTAAAGACACCAACGCTCCCTCAAAAGGGCCAAAAGAGCTTTATAACGCTCCCAAACAATGTAAGAGGGAGCGTCAGCGCTCCCAGAAGAGGTATAGGGGAGCGCTCTCCTCCAAAACTTAGTTTTTTGAGTGTTTTTAGATGGCAAAAGGTTCATGAGCCCAGTTAACCTTTCCTCCTCTTCCAAATCAAGTGTTTTACATGTGCCAAGTGTCCTCTTGATGTCGTTTACAGGCACGACATGGGCATCATGGCAGTATGCTTTCTTTAACACTTGCGACACTTGTGAGCAAAAAGCGACACTTGCGAACCTTGTAATGACGACACTTGCGACACTATCAAAGTGAGTATTTTTTATGTGTAACAGATTTCCCCCCAAAGTATGAAGTTAGAAGATGAGAACTGATAACTGAAATGCTTTGTAGACTTTCAAGCAAGGGTATAGACGCAGAGAACCTGACAAAAGTTGTACACAAACATCCAACAAATATTATGACATGTTTCAAACCCAAGGCAGGCATACCTATGCTTGGGTGATCAAGACTTGCAAGATATGGCCGCCATAAAACACACTGCGGATCCATAATTGTATTGATAAAAAGGTATAGCCACTGAGGATACAGTGTGGATCTATACTTTGATGACCTGACCTGATCGTAGCCACGAAGAATACACAATGGATCTACGAGATGACAAGACATAGCCACGACCAATACAAAGTGGATCTATGTGACAGTATAGGTGCCATTATTCAAGAGAAACTTCGTCGCAACCTGGGCAAAGTACATATCAAAGTGATCACTCAACCCAGGGTCTTCTTACCGATCTTGATGTAGTACGAATCTAACCATGTGAATAGATGTCTTGATGTTGAACATGGCAGAAACCACTTGATTACCGGTCAATGATGTAAACTGTTAACAAGCGCGAGGGAAATCACCATTAATGTCAATGATTCCCAAGGTACCCTAGTACATTCCAACGAATGTGAATGGATGAGTTGGAGTCGAACATCCATGGAATCATCCGATCAGAGGTCAATGATGTAAACCCACTGTCGAATGTGAGGAGGCCTGCCATTAAGGCATGCAGGTCCCAAAGTACTAACTGGTTTCTAAGTCTAGTTATTGGATAATGTGTTGAAGTCGACAGGAATAGGCTCATTGAATGAGGGCCTTGATATATCCCCCATCAATGACACGAAATGGACACAGAGATGTAATTGGTAGATCAAATGATCATGGACTGACATGGGTATTGAGACAAGATATTTTTTATGGCTGACTCTCGAGGTGGATACTTCCCTTAAACACTAAGGCACAACAACAGAAACATGACACAGACCAAAACTTGATGATGCAGTTGATGTTGTGACTTATGTCAGGTGACCCAGAGGAGTGAAAGAAACTCAAAGGATTGGCTCAGTGCAGAGGTTCAGCGGATTATAATGCGTGCAAAAAACAAAGTGTCGTGTTCAAGGGAGACTCTAAGAATTACTTGGTAATGTTCTCAAGAGACTGCTTGGCTTGCTTCTTTCAAATTTTCCCCCATCCAGATAGACGACTACCTCTTTATAATTTAACGAGCTCGAGGAGGATAACACATGCTCGAT
>SNQJ01S0112159.1:20887-31064 GCA_010110895.2 Picea sitchensis
AGTGCTGGTGATTTTAAACCTTTCCAACACGCTAAAGACATGACACAAGTTGAGGCTCCCTCATCCAGAATAGTTCAATGGATTTTTTTATGGTGAACAACAACATCAACTTGGAAAGCAAGTTGGTGGGAGAGTTGAGATGCATAATTATCCAGTTTAAACATGATCTGATTGGACGACTCAGGATCAACAGCACCAAGAGAGGTCAAGAGCGTTCTACGTTGACTGGGGCAGTGTTGTAGAACTTCTAACGCAGACATAGCACACGGTGCTTGAGCCAAATCTTCAACAATGTTGTAGTTTTGGGTAGCACGTGAACTAGGATTAAAGGTAGCTTTGTGGATAGTGCTCTTAGGAGGACGTAAGATAGATTCGAATGTGGGTTTCTCAATCTGGAGTGGTCCAGAAGGAGGATTAACCGATGGAAGACTAACAGAGGATGATTGTGGATCCGTTAAAGTGTCGGCACCGTTAGTGTCTTTTCCTTTGTCAGGGTTACCTGGTGTGTCGTAGGTCTTAGAGAGAATGGTCAAATTGATCCCATTAAACATATAAATATGTGCACTCGATGAGGCTTCATCATTATGATCACTAGAACTGCCCCCAAGAGAGGGGGTTTGAGCAACCATGGATTGCTGCTGTGGAAAAGGCTGAGTAAGAAAAGCGGGTTGTGACTTCCCTTGGAAACTTTTGGCCACTTCATTGCGAAGTGGACAATCTCAAGTGTAGTGATCGTCACCACAAACGATACACGGGGATTTCAGTTTCCGTTGTGGTTGCTTTTCGATAGAAGGTGTTTGATTTTTGGGTTGTTCATTATTATTTTTTGATTTATTCTTCGTCTTCTTCTTACCTCCGGATTGTTGTGAAGAGGTAGATTGAACTGCATTCACCTCAGAGATCTGAGTTTGGGGGGAGGTAGAGGAGGGTTTAGTTGATTTGGAAAAAGATTGAGTTTTGACGGAACTGATAACACCATCCGCATGAGATGAGGATGATGGCTTAGAAGGATCGGTATTAGCTCGAGGAGCATTCGGAAGAAAATCATACAAAGTACCAGATTGGGAATAAACCAAATCTAGGTACTGAGCCCGAGCGATGGCTTGTTCCTCTATGACCGCACCACCCATAGCAACATCACGAGCGATCGGGGGTAACAGTGATTTAGTAAACCATTCTGCCAAGAGCATATCAGGAATGACTGCCTTAATCATCCTTCATCGTCACCTCCACTCATGAATATGGTCAGAGATATGCACGGAGTTAGTTTGACGAAGGGAGGTCAAGATTTCAGTACCTGTCTCGTAACGAATAGGCAGTTAAAAGTGCGTGAGGAAAGACATGGCAAGGGAATTGAAATCATGAAAAGAAGCACGTGGTAGTTCAATGTACCACTTTGTTGCTGAACCGGTAAGCGTTCGCTGGAAAAGACACAAACGTATAGAATCATCCATGAGGGAGTTTGATGAACACCTCAAATGGAAAGTCATCACATGGTTGTTCGGATCTTCGCCAGGGTTTCCGTCAAATTTTGGAATATCAGAAGGAAGCTTAGCTGGAATGACTGGCCAAACTGGTGAATGAGAAATAGGATCATTAGTTAACTGAGACAAGTCTGGGAGATCCAGAGTCATAAGGAAAGGTAGTTGTCGGTTAATGTACGAATGATGCTGGTGTGGCATAGGAACACCAGTAGGACCATAGACTGGATTAGGTGGATAGTTGTAACCAGTAGGTCCTCCTACGTATGGTTGTTGTTGGCCAGGGTAAGAAAGATTCGACGGTGTATGAGAAACATGGGCATAACCCGGTGGGTTATGAACATTATAGGCCAGGTGATTTATTTTCCCGTGAGGAGGATAAACATTTTGGCCTTGAGAATGGTAAGGAGTAGATCCTGGAGGCGGATACACATGAGGCCCATAAGGAATATAAGACTGTGGTCCCGGAGAACTCCAGGTGGTGTTTTGGATACCGCCCGGATAAGATTGCCCGCAAGATGTTCCGAAAGGGACAGGATTGGATACTCCTCCTAGTGGGTTATTATACAAGTGCCCCCCAACGTGGGGTTGAGTAAAAGTGCCTCCTGAAGATACTCCCCATGATTGTGAAGGGTTTCCAGCAAACAAGGGTTTCCCCCTGCCAGTGGTGGATGTATGACCGAGGTTTGACTGGAAAATGGAGGTTGCCCTCCAGAAGGAGCATGAATAGGGGGTTGTCCCCCAGGAGGGGCAGGCCCGCCATGGAAAGGTAGTCCTCCAGGAGGGAAAGGTATTTTGGATGGTGGTTGCCCTCCAGCCGGTTTTTTTTGGCCAGCAGGGGTCTGCATTCTCAGGTGAGAAGATGTCCCAACAGGATCGTGTGGAACATGTGGCATTGTAGAGTAAAAACTTGTAGAAATAGAGGTAGAGATTGAAGTGCTTTGGGGATGAGTAGAGGTTATGATTCCAACATTAGGATGGACTTGTGTTGGTGTAGTAGTAGGGTGAATAACCTGATCGACTGGGTGATTTGTGGTTTGACCGGATGGTCCTGGTTCACTAGGAGGGTCATGAGGAGGAAAGGGTCATCGAATAGATTCGAAATTCTCATAGAGATCGTGTCCCGATGAAGTCCTCCATACAGAACGAGCAGGTGTGGGATTGGTTGCTACTGCGGTGCTAGGACGAACAAGAGTCCTATACTCGTCACCAAAGAGTGGTTTCGTGGATCCCATATATGTTTTGGTAAATATCCTCTCCGGTAATCGTGGGATTTCTTTGTCTATGACGTTCCCAAGGGAGTCTAAACGAACCAAAAGTGGTTCGAGAGGAGTTACCGACACAGGTGTGGTGTGATTTTCAACCGTGCCCAAAGCGTCGTTTGGGTTATCTAACGGGGGAGCAATAGCACTTCCAGCGTTAGATGGATATTCTACCTCTCTATGGTAGTTGTCTTCTGGAGGGTTAGAAGGTAAGGGTTGATAGCCTTCCGGAGGCAGCCCTTGCATCCTACGTGATCGGCAAAGACCTTTATCGTCTACGGGATCAATTATGGAGAATAACAGATCACACTAAAAATCTAGGGCCAACTAACAAAAATAAATAGCATGTGCTAAGAAATCTAGGAATCAACCAAGCAGACAAAACTTATCTCGATGACCGTACTAGTTGGTGATGAAATCCAACGTCGCATGATCAAGTCGAGAAGGGGATGGGATATGATGGAATAGTTACAATGGAGACCTGCTTAATGGACTTACGCCTTGGTGCAAGCTTCCACACAGTAATTATGGATTTACCCTCTAAGGAGCCCGAGTGAGTTTGACCAATGTCTGCTCCAGGTACAGTGACCCTAAAGATTATGGCCACTAAGGTTACCAATTCGCAGTCAGCCCCTGGGTGGGTACAGTCGACAGTCCAGTCTGAACGTATGGGCAGGGTATCTAGCCCGAAATCAACTTGAAAGACTTCCACTCAACATTGTGGGTATACCTTTAAGCGATCCCCATAATACGATCTGACCACTACAATCAGTCAAACCATGGAGGGATAATCTCCGTAGCTTTCCCGAGTGCGACCTCGTGTGTAACCCCTGTGTGAGAGGGGAATCCCAGACAGACTTATACGAAAATTGGATTTGACTCTCCCTAGCTCAGGATGCTAATGTTTGTTTTGGAAACTTTGGAGAGGTATGCTCACAGCCTAATCCAAAGTGCTAATCCTGGTCTACTATTGGTGGAGGATCCTAGAAAAAAAAAATGTTCTAGACATTTTTTAATTAGCATTCATTTTATAGTTGTTCTTTACTCAAAGGGTGCACGAAAGTGAAACTAATGGAATGATGACTCAATTCCCAAAAAGATGCATGAAAGATGATAAGAAGTCGTTTCTTTTCAATGAACACTTATTTAAGGGAAAGAGAAGGAGTCATTTTCACTTTCAAACACTAATATGAAAAATCCTCTATCAATTGGTTCTCAATCGAATCCAATGCAACGCTAAAACATTTTCGAAAAATGCCTTCTAATATGAAAATCAAGCACTAAAATGTAACTTTTCCGTTTCTATGTGAATGATAACTAATTCAATGCAAAAAACTTCACCTATCAACTACCTTTTCAGATCAAGGAGATTCAGACAAGTATGATCAGATTTCGCACACACAACAGACACCCTCTTGCTATGATTGAAGCAAGAAGTAAATAGAGAAAAAAAATAACAATGCAAAAACCAAACAATTCACACAAAAATGAAGTGTTCAAAGAACAATGACCTTCAAAAAACCAAGTGAGAAGAGTCGTAGACTTCAGATGTCCTTCACAGGAGTTCCCGCTTAGTCGGATAGGAGAGGAAAAAAGCAGCGGATCGATTTCAAGCTCTCAACAGCAAAAAAATCAAAAAGAATGAAGAAGGGCGTAAAATCTGAACAACAAGGTGTTTACTTCTCAGAAGGAAGCATATCAAAGGTCAAAGGAAGAATCATTGAATCACAAAGCAGCCCAGCAAGTGAGAAAACAGGGTTTGGACCTTCAAAAATTGCAATTTTTGAAGAGATTTTGGGCAAAAAAGGGTTGGCGCTCTGGTATAAGGGCCACCAGAGCATTATAAATCTTTGTCCAACATATTAAGGGAGCGTTGGCGCTCTGCTAACAAGGCAGGGGAGTGTTGGAGTCCTAAAGCTCAGAAAAAATCCAAAAAACCCAAAATTCAGTCAAATTTTGACAATCAGGCTGAGTGTGATGGGGTAAAGAGTCAATCAGCAAGTGTAATCAGATATGAAGGGGTGAACAAGGCCTAAGAACAATCAAAGTTAAGACAAGGTCTATGAGCAAAAAAAAAACTAAGAAAGTTATGATTTCATCCCCAATGGAATCGCCAATTTCTGTTGAAGGAAAATCTCCCTGCGGACAGGTAGATCTCCTCAAAGAGCTAGACTCTTAACTCTAAGACAGAAACTGCTTATCATGGTCACTGACTTCCTTTTAGATCTATACAAACTAATGTATGAGGAGGAAAGAGAAAAGAAGTACCTTTTACCGGTGTTTGTCCCTGTACGCTCCGAGTTGAGCTCCAAACTTTCACTCCTCGATAAGCCCTATAGACAAACAAAGTACGACCACTTCCTACTCTATAAAGATTAGTTTGAAATAGGTCTATCTACTAAAGAGACAAATTCATGTGAGATTGAACACGAATTAGAAAGAAACAGGCCAAGCAAATTGTATTAATGAGGAAAAAACATTGCTTAAAGCCATAGATGAATTGCAGCAGTTTCGTCAAGTCCTCCTTGTCTACCCCTTGCTCAAAAGATCCACGATCTGAATGATGATAGCTTCATTGATTTCTCCCTATGAGATCATAGGTCTCTTGCTTCCAAAACATCTATGTTCCAGCACCACTTATAAGATCATAATTTTGGTGTGATTCTCCTTTTTCAATCCTCTTTCACCATGAGAAAGCTTGCTTATATAGCCTTGGAGAGGCTCAACAACTTGAGATATCCTTGGGGAATGTGAGGATTTCCCTCCTTCAGTTGAGGATCTACCCTAAGATCATGGATGGACTAGGGATTCAAGCTCAACTTCCTTCTAAAAATGAAAAGATCCTTCCCCCATTCATCTCAACAACTCAACTGCTGCCTAAAATAGGTAGCGCTCCCTCAAAAGGGCCATCAAAGCGTTGTAGTGCTCCTCAGTAGGATTAAGGGGGGCGCTAGCACTCCTAAAGACACCAGTGCTCCCTCAAAAGGGCCAAAGGAGATTTATAACACTCCCAGACAGTGTAAGGAGGAGCATCAGCGCTCCCAGAAGAGGTATAGGGGAGCGCTCTCCTCCAAAACTTAGTTTTTTGAGTGTTTTCAAATGGAAAAGGGTTCATGAGCCCAGTTAACCTTTCCTCCTCTTCCAAATCAAGTGTTTGACATGTGCCAAGTGTCCTCTTGATGTCATTTACAGGCACGACATGGGCATCATGGAAGTATGCTTTCTTTAACACTTGTGATACTTGAGAGCAAAAAGCGACACTTGTGAACCTTGTAATGACGACACTTGTGACACTATCAAAGTGAGTATTTTTTATGTGTAACACCCATCCTTGATCAGTTGGTACCAATATTCTCTCCGCATGAAAATATTGCATCCCTCATATACATGTAGGGGATTCCAAACACTACTCTACATATGTCAAGGGGTACTACGTCCAATTTCACTTCATCAATAAAATCAACACTTATAGCAAATTTAACCTTACACTATTTTTCTACCTTTATCTTTTCATCCTTGTTTACCCAACCCAATGGATAGGGAAAATGATGATCTTTAACCTCCAATCCAAGATTGTTGACCAAATCCACTGCTATGAGATTAGCCTGTGAACTAGAGTTGAATAGAGCATCTATATTGGTATTTCTAACTTGAATCTTGATTTGGAAGAGCATGGTCATCTCCTTCTCTTCCTAGTGATGAAGGCTACTCAGATTCACCTCCTTCTGCACAGATGTGCAAATAATATTTTCATCCACATAAGAGATACTTTCAACTTGATTGCTCAAATATGTGGCTAGAATATTTTTTTTCTTTCCATCCTTCTTGCAAATCTTCGAGTTTAGCTCTAGATGTAGTTTCCAATGCTTTTCCTCAGTTTTACCATCAATGTTGCAATTATTACAATGATTTTTGGGATTTTTGCACTAATGTGTAGTGGTTGTTGTCTTCTTATATTTTCCCACTTCCACTTCTTCTTCTCCTCCTTGGAAGCTTCTTGGTGCTCTTTCTGCTTCAAATCACTTGGTTCCCCTTCTTTTGGCCTGTATTTTCTAGGTATTTTTCTTGTACACATGCCTCATCCACTACCCTTGTCTTGAAGAGCATCACCTACTTTTGTATATGACTGTGTAAACCCCCAGATACTTGAGGAGTACATCTTGGTTCTTGGGAGAGATACCCAACATGATGGCCATCTTTATGAACTCAGTGGTGTACTCTTGTACATGTTTCCCCTACCTTTGTTTGAAGTAGTTCCACCATATACATTGGTCCTCTACATACCCGATAGGGTGGAATTGGGACTTCATGAGGGTTTTGAATTCCTCCCACCTAGTTACTCGAAGATCACCTGCTAGCCTAATTTGTTCCAATTGGATTTCCCACCAAGTTAAAGCATGGCCCTCTAACTTCAATATAGCAAATGAAATATTCTTCTCTTCATCTATATGGTGAACGTTAAAAAAAATTATAGTTTTTGCAACCAATGATTCATTTTTAATGCATCGATTTCACCATGGTATGGCTTTATGACCACTTTCACTTCCATCTTGAATAGGGAATATGAATGGTTAACAACACTCAAACTTCGTTGTTCTTTCTTGAATTCTTTTCATGACTCCTTTCATGAGTCTTCCCAATTTCCCCTTTGATCTAATATTTGAGTTATAGCCTCCATCATCTACGAACGGTTTGAGCTTGCTTTCTATCACTGACATGAGGAGATTCATATTGTGACTGATGTCAGCAACTTATGCTTCCAACTACTTAAATCTCTCTTCTGTTGAATCTCAAGGGTTATTATGAACAAACTCATCTGCCATGGCTAGGGTTTCTACAAATTCTCTTTAAGTCGATTCCTGGATCCTACAACTTCCCAAAAATACCCAAAAGAAAAACCTTCTCTAATACCAATATGATGTGTAAATTTTCATGAATATTCCACTGGAACAATTCATGACAACAGATCTGATAAACAAAATGAAAATATACCTATGAAGGTTCAATTCCTTTAGTTTTCCAGAATATTTAGTTATTGATTTTCTACTTATGAATGAAATAGATAAACTACGGAAAATAGAGAACAATAAAATACATTCACACACCATCCAAAAAATGACACAAATATTTTCTCTATGAAACCCTTACGAGAGAAAAAACAACCAGAAGGTGACGTTGCTCTGCTCTCTTTTCACTGGTATGGAAATAATGCAAGTACAAAGGAGAAGGCACTCTCTATGGAGTTACCTAAGAACTATGGCATATTAAACTGTTGCAGAAAATTAACCCCCTCTGTTATGCTCTATAATTTCCCACTCCCAGTTGCTCTGCTTAGCTAAAGAACAAACTAAAATAGTATAAAATGGAACCCCTTCTCTCCCTAGTGTCCTAGTATTTAACATAACCCAATATCCATCAAGGGGTAGGTTTTTGACTTCCTCAACCCTCAATTATGATAGGGTTTTGGACCTTCTAGAATCTTCTTGAAATCACATACGTGGCTAGCCCCATATGCATGAGTAACAGGGGTTGACGTGACATGTAACATCCTCGGCCACCAACAGGTCGAGCAATGCCACTACTACGGAATATGCACTTATATATAATATGCATTAAATAAAATTAACACATTTAACATAGAGTTACTTCCATCATACAGACTTAAATAGAATTAACAATAATTCATACATGCAGCGGAATACATGAAAACATACAAGCATCACAGACATGCATAACATATAAATTAAGCACATAAATGATACTTATATTTTTAGCTGGAGTAACACCACCAACTACGTGCAGACCTTCCACGAACCTCCCAGCCTTAGACCATGCTTCTCATCATGCTCAGCAGTGGGTCACCCCCGAGCCTCTTCAACCACGGGCCTAACAACCGGCTTCTTCAACCAGTTTCAACTCAATTCCTACAAGGTAAGGATAACAGCAATAGAAACAACATTTTGTTAACTCGCGGGTGACAGCAGCAACAGGAAATTGGGTATGCACGTCCAAAAACATAAACATTTCCACTAAGACACAGCACGGCTCAAATAACACATAGGACAGCAACCCAAATGGTTAAGCATAAACTCGGATTTGCAGTGTGGATAAACCTGGGTTCACAAGACACAAAGGTCGACTTCTCCCTTCTCATTGGTTTCTTAGTTGTATGAGGTTATGATCAGGTCAAACGCAGAGGCAAGACGCTAAGATGCAGCACACTTAGGCGACTACTCAGGTGTCGGTTTCCACAGACAACCCAGAACAGCCCACAGATTACGGGTTTTAGAGACACGTGAGGGCATGCAAGGGTCGATGATTGAGGTTTCTGATTCAGACAGAGGATGCCCAAATACAAGAGTGAACCCCCAACATGGCTGACTTTTGTAGCTTTAACTACATGTTCCCGGGTCGACACTTGTATTCCTGGAGCTGCATGTGTTTCATTTTGCACTCGTTGCCTCTCCCAGGACTTAGGATAAAAACATGTCTTTTACATCATCTTTGGAATAATATTAAATTATTATTCCCAAGGACTTAAGCCCCTAAGCTTATCCCCCTTTCCCTTACCCACCTTGTGGAATATTAGTCCCCCATCATTTTTTCTTCGTGGTCGGACTGCACACAGTTATGTTTAATCTTTATTAATGTTTTGCATAATTACATATACAAAAACAGGCTCCTGGCCTTTAACACTTAGGCTCTCTAGCTTAATAAACACATAATCCCACCTGCTTATCAACACTCGGCTCACCAACCTACAAAACATGTTTACAATTCATAATTACAACAAGGGCTCAACCTTGGGGATATTACATGACATCCTCTTGTACCATGGTCGTCAACACGGTAGGTCAACTTGTAGGAGGCATAAATTTTGTATACAAACTATGATTGATAGGATTTAGTCACTGTTGGATAGGTCTCGATGTGTAGAATAGTTTCATAATATTTGAGCTATGTGGGGAAAGTTTTAACCCCAAAAAATATCATTCGATGCCTCAAAATGGCCCTGAAAGGCTCTGGACCCCAATTTTCCAAACTAGGACATGCCACTAAAATGGCCTTGCAAGTTGATTCCTCCAATTTTTTCCACTATGAAAGGATCGAGATAGATGAAAAACATTATAATGATCTAATCTGATTCAGTCTCCAAGTTGGATCGCTAAAAATTATCAGCTCTCAACGTATGGAAAAGCTCCAGAAGAAAGGTCAAGTGGGAATTATTACCTAATTCAATGCCATCCAAGTTGTGGATAACTCCACATAGGAAATTCATCATGAATTGCAGTTGGTTTGGGGAAAGCATCACTAAGTCTCTGAAACACCCCATAGCTTACCCCCCTCACCTTGAGAGAATAATCATGGCATCCCATTGATTCCACATAGTCGACCACTCAATGTGCACCCTTATCACCATCCTTTCGTACAAAA
>SNQJ01S0112160.1:0-28657 GCA_010110895.2 Picea sitchensis
TTTTAATCACATTTAACTTGCATTGGGACTAGAAGTTGAATAAAAATCGCTTAGTATGCTCTTCTCTCACGCTTCCAAGCGATCTTGAGAATCAGAAAAAGATTGTGAAACGATTTCATCTCCCTTAAGAACATTAAAAGCCTTAGGAGAGGACAACAACCCTTCTTGGGACTCCTCTTAGTTTACTTTTTCGAACACATCTTAATATTGTAACGGGCCCATACATTCCCACATGCTACAAAGATAGGATAGTGTTTGAATTTTTTCTTTCTTAGATAAAAAAACTAGGGAAGTTTAAAGGTTTTGTAACGGGCCCATACATGCCCACATGATCAATCTAGGATAGTTTTCAAAGATTTTCTTAGATTACATCACAATAGGGAGTTAAAGGGATAGTAACGGACCCACATGTCCACATGCTAGCTTCCTAGGGACTTTTGAATTACGCAAGGTTGTACCAAAGGCAGTTAGTCAATTAGGTAATCAAACACTTGTAAGGACCAAGTGAAGTCCACATGCAACAAGGTGACATCTAATTCACTAAAAATTGGCACACTTTCACTCACACACAAAAGTCACTTATCACTCACATAGCCTCTTCTTGAAACGTGGAGGTCAAAGTAAGTTTCCTCCAAAGGGATTCCGAAAATACCCCACCCTTTTATTGACGAGACTATCCACTCCCATTTTAAATCAATGAGGTTGGTTTGCACCCCCAACCTCCCAAAACAACTACATCTAAAATCTTTCTAAAAACTCACTAATGTTTCCTCCACAGGAGGTGCCAAAACAATTTTTTTAGTCTAGGTAGGATTTCAGGGATAGGCATCCAAATAACTCCCCATTATCTGGTTCTCACATTGTCAAAACATAGAAGTTGTCAAATAGGGAACTAAAAATCCTCCAAGTCAAGTGTTCCTAATACCATAAGGTAGAGAGATACCCGTGAAGGGTCGAAGGCTGAGGTCCGGTTGTTCTATGCGTCCCCCCTTGAGGCACCCACCTCTTGGACGGGATCCATCCCATGACCCATTTCTTAGTCCAAAAATCTAAATGTCGCACTTTGACCGAGGTACCTAGTGACCAATTTTAGGACATCTACCCAGGTGGAAATTGTGGGCTGCAATTGCACCTTGATTGGATTTTGTGTGGCTATTGGGAAATATCGCTAGCTCTTTCTGGATATGCCCCCTTTACCCCTCATTATAACCAATTATTTCATCCTTCACTAGTTTCTCTTCCAGTGACTTCAGACCCCACTGTTGAGTACTATTGGAAGGTCCAGTGCTATTGGAGAGGAAGGACGATACGTCTTCTAAGACACGAGCATTTTCTTTCTTTTGATTCCCCATGAAGACAAAATCCACTTACCCATATATATGCTTCTTTTTCAAAAAAATGTTATGTATGATGCATGTCTAATTACAGTTTGATTTGTATTTATATATTGTGTGAACATACAATGCAAAGACTCTTGTTTCTATATTACTCTCACCACTCTTTGCACACATTCATGCAGCTAGTCTGACATCATAGGGGAACCACAGAACCCCCGTCATTCACGACACTTGCTAAACCTCCCTCCTATCTTAGGGGGAGTGTCGGGTCGTGCCCACTCATCAACACCTCCTTCACACACTCCTGTGAGTGCTACTGTTTTAGGCTCAGCTTTGCTTGGTTCTACATTACTTGGGTCCACTTCCCAAGGTCCTCCGTTCACTCGCTCTCCTTTACACAGAAGCGGGGGATCCACTTCCTCTCAAGGAGGAAGCACCAACCCACCTAGCCCCCCTCAAGGGTTAGGTTCACAACACACTCACACCATGGCCAGAGCTAATCCTCCCCCCCCAACTGCAGATGCTATATTTATCCTCTCTCAACATATCGGATCTCAGCAAACTCACCAATTATCCTATATTGCATGATCCCACATGGCCTGCAATGCCCACCAAACTACCTTCAGACATACCAAAGTTTGAAGGAAAGGTAGGCGATGACCCTGCCAACCATGTCATGAATTTTCAACTATGGTGCTCCTCCAATAGCATTATGGATGATTCCCTCAGACTGCGATTATTTCAATGCACACTTACTGGCCCATCGTCCAAATGGTATGTTGAATAAAAATCAGGGTCCCACACAACTTTTGAGTCATTGGCCAAAGCCTTATTGACTTTTTTCCAATTACCCATTCGCCACAACAATGGTCTAGAACTACTTTCTAATTTCAAACAAACCTCAGCCACACATATCGTTGACCACATTCACAAGTGGCGTAGGCAACATAGTTTGTGCAAAGAAGAAACCACCAAGCAATAGTGTCTCGACTAGTTTCTTAGATCACTTGTCTCTCTCCTCGGTAAGGATGTAGTTTCCACCTTCCCTCAATATGAAGAGGAAGCCATCAGTAAGGCCCAACAGTATGACCTCATCTATGCACAAGCAGGGTACCTATACACTGTACTTCCTAATCTTCCAAAACCTATGCCATTTGGCCAAGACAAACCTGGGATGTCTCACTCAGCAAACGGGTTGATTAGTGCCACCACTCACCACAGCCCACAACCCCAACCACCAACGATGTATGGAACACCTCAATATCCACTGTCATACGGGGGCACTTCTTATTATCCCCCACCCCTTTATCAACAGCCATACCTTGTTGGTATACCTCCACCCATCAGTGGACCACCGCCAACACCTCCCATACATCCACCTATTCAAACAAACTCTGGTACCCCCTCTACCTCAGCTTATAGTACTAGCGAAAGCACTACGCCTTCCTATGTACCTTATGGATTGGTACCACCACAGAATCCGTACTTCCCATTTCTTGGTCCTCCACAACCCATGGCTCCCCCACATCCTCATGCGGGGGTGAATTTTTTTCAACCCTCTGCTATTCAACAATACCAAATTTTTGAACAGTTGAATACAACCAATCCAACCCATCCATCGAACAATGCCAAGAAGAAAGGACAGAACAGGAATAACAACAACCCAGGTCAAGGCGGGAATCAACCCCCACAACACCAACCCACTGGGGGCAACCAAAAAAAAGGGAACCAAAACCCCCAAGGGGGCAATAATAATAAACGCCAAGGGCGAAATAACAATAATGTTAAAACCATCTTCCTTTGTGCCCTTTGTGGTGAGTTCATCCATTACACTCATCATTTCCCCCAGATCGTTGATTTCAAATGGTTGAAAGACTCTGGTAGTCTTCACCATTCTCCCACACCACCTGCCCCTCAGCAGGCACCACAACAATAAGTGCAACAACCCCCTCCTATTCCACATCAAGGTGTGATAAACACCCAATAGGACACACAGCATCCCCCACCTCTGACAGGACAATACCTCAACCCCAACAATCCAGCAGATCGTACAATTCTCCTCACACGTGAGGAAGAAATCCTTCTACAAACACGTAACCGTCAGTATCACGCACCTGCTGAGTCTCCTCCCATCCCTCCAGAGACAAACCCTACACCAAAGGGACCCCCGTTGGTGATCCCTTGCCCTTCCGCCGAACCACCGCTTTGCATCCCTCTCATCCCATTGCGCAGGAATGTCGACAACCCACAAGCTATGGCAGCTCACAACTATAGTTTGGTCAATGACTTAGTGCAATCCCTGGCTGCCATGTCAGTATTGGAGGTCCTCCAGACTTGTCCTACTTAGCGAAAATCATTACTTTCCGCCTTGGGGGTAGTCGACCCTGCAGATACTCGACTCATCACCTTTGATCTTGATAGTGGAGAACCTCGTCTTCCCACCTTGATCACTTTTCAAATACCAGTAAAAATATAAAACATCACAGTTCATCGGTGTATAATCAATGAAGGTGCATCTACATGCATTATGTCCAAAACGGTATGGAAGAAACTTGGTTCCTTGGAACTCATACCCTCTGCCATCACATTACGAGCTTATGACGGACGACCATCGTCTCCTGAAGGGCTCTTCCAAAATGTCCCCGTCGAACTCGGGGGAAAGACTATTCTCATCGATATCGAAGTTATCGACGCCCCTCTCGATTATAATATCTTGTTCGGTCGTAGCTACATGTACGCTATGAAGGCAGTGACATCTTCCATCTTTCAGACAATGATGTTCCCTCACAATGGGAAGATCGTTACTATTGACCAAGTCTCACATTATGAGCCTAACCCATCTGCCAACATTGATAACATTCTTCCTCTCATCCACACAAGACACGATGCATATCCACTTGTCGAGATGGGTCCTGGGATTTTTAAAGATCCATCCTTGTTAGGAACATACCATGGAGCACCACCACTACTTCATCCTTCCAATCAAGTGTGAGTCATATCATCTAACGAAACTCACACAGAGGATACCCTTCCTTCTACATAAGCTTCTACCATCTCTGACGTCCCACTCATCGCAGAACCCCCCCCCTCAAGAACCTCCTGCACACTCGTCAACCCCACCAGTCCATGATTCCCCCACTCCCACAGGACATATTCCAATTTGGGAGACAGTTCCCCAAGCCATCACTCAAATTCCCTTCTTTTACCCTCCACCAGGTATCAAATATTTTCAGGTATACGCAACGCTCACACTACCTAATATGGTGTTAGCAATCCCAGTTTGGTATTTACACCCACCAGAGATGGTCCGTCGACCATCCCTTCCACCCCAAAAAGAAGGAATCCCCATGACATTTCCCATTCTTACTCCAACAGCACCCCCACTCACTAATCCCCCTGCCACAGCTGGGGGCAGGAGAAAGAAGAAGGAGCCCACATCTCCACTACCTCCACGCATCCCACCACCTTGTTCACTATGTGAGAAAGAGGGACACCAAACCAACCACTGCCCATCTCTACCAGAATTACAGAATTTGATCCCACTCAATCAAACTCCCCCAACACCCGCCACTACCACCCCCCCTTCCAGTAGTAAAGGTTTGAGGACCAAATACGCTTGTGCTATATGTTCAGAGTATGTCCATTATACCCATCATTGCCCGACTCTGCCACATTTTCGTCACACATTAGCCGCAGTACACCAGAACTTCCAGAGAAACCCTAGTCCTGCTACGTCCTCCTCAACAAATATCATAGACATCCGTTATGTCACCACTTCAGTCAATGAACGTATGAGATGCCATTTCTCTCTCTGTGATTCATTAGCTCATTTCACATACCAGTGTCCTATGATCCGTGAATATAGGCAACGCCAATTGACCTGGCTTCAACGAACCGTAGAGATGATAATTGACATTACCTCATCACTAGCAGATTTTCAAGTCATTTCTCCTGAACCTGAGGCCCTCCCAACGCCTCCATGGTTGTTAGATGACGTATCTGAAGATTCACCCCCCAACCCCCCCAACTCTCCTGCTCATTCCCCTATGGACATTTTACACCCAACCACCATGGGTACCCCTCAGTACTTCAATATATGGTTTATGTCGAGTGAACCCTCACCATCTCCTAACAATGTTCCCCCTGCTTCTTCACCAGGGGGCAACCACACAACCACCATCACCAATATCACTCCTCATGACCCCTTGTATTCCCGTCACTTCCAATGCGACGAGGAAATACTCGAAGAGTTAAACCACCCAGACTCTCCCTGGGATGCGCTACACCATCACACAGTCTTCTCTCCACAGGAAGCCTCCATGCCTCCTAACCAAAACCCCATTTACACGGTCGAAACCAAGGATTTTATCCCATCAGGGACTATCGACTGGTTCAAAAATCCCATTCCTGCCCCTGATGCTTTTGAAGAAGGAAATATGGCCAACATTTCCCCCACAATTAAAATCGACATTTCCATTAAAAATGGCATCGTCAAAGAAATCACCATTGGAGCTGCTTGCACTCCTCAGGAAATCACCGCATATAAATCCCTCTTCCAAGAATATAGGGATATTTTCGCCTAGTCATACCCATAAATGCCTGGCCTCGATCCCTCTATTGTCGAACATCACATCGACACCTGGCCCAACATTACACCAGTTCACCAGAAACAACGACCGCTACACCCATCCAAAGCCACGGTTATCAAAGCCGAAATTAACAAGTTACGCGCTATCAAGTTCATTTACCCCATTGCCTATACCTCATGGGTTTCCAACCCTGTACCCGTTAACAAAAAACAGGGCACTATCCGCATTTGCACAGACTTTCGCGATCTCAATCACACATGTCCCAAAGAAAACTTTCCAACGCCTTTCATCGATCAAATTATCGACAACTGCGCCAGCCACGAGGCTCTCTCCTTTATGGACGGATTCTCTGGTTATAATCAAATTCAAATTCACCCCGCTGATCAGTATAAAATTGCATTTACTACCCCTTAGGGTACTTTTGCATATCGTGTCATGCCTTTTGGCTTAAAGAATGTCGGCACAACTTTCCAACGGGCTATGACATACATCTTTCACGATCTGGCTCATATCATCCTCGCCTACTTGGATGACCTCACAGCTCGATCCAAGAAACACACCCAACATCTTGATGATTTATGAATCATCTTTCAACAGTGTTGTCAATACAACATCCTCTTGAAACCTCTCAAATGCGTGTTCTGTGTCACCGCAGGGTGCCTCCTCGGCTTTATTGTTTCCTAAAGCGGTATTACCATGGACCCCCTCAAAGTCCAAGCTATCACCGAAATTCCACCTCCCCGAAATTTACGATAACTTCAGAGTCTACAGGGAAAAGCTAACTTTCTAAGATGCTTTGTCCCCGATTACGCCATACGCGCACATGGTTTCCTTCGCTTACTACGTCACGACATCCCATTTCACTGGGATGACCATGCCCAATAGTCATTTGATGATCTTAAAACTGCCCTCTCGAACGCACCTTTAATTAGTGCACCTGACTACAATCGCGACTATATCCTCTACGTATCAGCATCCGCTGTATCAGTAGCCGGCGTTCTCGTCCAGCTAGGTGATGCCAATCGTGAGCATGTCATTTATTATGTTAGTAAAAACCTCTCAGGGCCACCCTTGAAGTATAAATAGGAAGAGAAACTTGCTCTTGCAGTCGTCCTCGTAGTCCAGAAACTACGCCACTACATTCTGCTTCGCACAACAAAGGTCGTCGCAGATTCTAACCCTATGCAGTACTTGCTTAGTCATCGACAAGTTAACGAAAATTTTTCTCGATGGATCGTTATCCTTCAGGAGTACAACCTCTAGTTCTCAACACCTAAGAGTAAGAAGGCCCTCGTTCTCGCTGAACTTGTCACGACCCTCCCCTCTGACACCACCAGTGCCCCCGTCAACACCGACTTTCCTGACGAACATCTCTTTTCCATCGCTTCAGATGATCCTTGGTATGACGACCTCCTCGTCTATCTCCGCACTCAAAATTTTGGTAACCACCTTTCACGAGATGATCATCGTCGTATTTTCCATCAGCCCCCCCGCTACCTCCTCCTCTGAGACATCCTATACCGACGGGGCATCGACACCATTCTTCATTGATGCCTGACTATTGACGAGGCCGATAGAGTCTTAAACGACTGCCACAACAACGCATGTGGGGGGCATCTTTCAGGCATATCCACTGCTCAAAAGATTATCCGAGCAGGTTACTTTTGGCCTACCTTGTTTCATGATTGAATTCATGCAGTGAAATGATGTGAGCAATGTCAGATCTACGCCAATAAAGCCTGAGCTCCCCCCGCTCTTCTTCACCCTGTCATTACTACGGGCCCTTTTTGTAAATGGGGCATCAATTTTATGACTTGTAATCCCCCCTCCAGCAATGGTCACAAATACATCGTTTTCATTGTTGATTACTTCACCAAATGGGCCGAATCTATGCCCACTTTCAACAATACCGATGACACTGCAACGCGTTTTTTCTTTAACCACGTCATATCCCACTTTGGAGTACCCCTTCAACTCATTTCCGATCATGGGAAACACTTCGAGAATGAGATCTTTGTCGAACTCTCATCTCGGTTAGGATTCTCTCATGAGTTTGCCTCACCATATTACCCTCAGTCTAATGGACAGGTCGAAGCAGTTAACAAAGTCCTCAAGAGCATGTTACAGTGCACGGTTAATAAACATAAAACCAATTGGAATCATATGTTATTTTCTGTTCTATGGGCTTACCGGACGGCTGTGAAAAAATCTACTGGTTTCACACCATTTCATTTAGTTCATGGGGTTGAGGCCACTCTTCCCATCGAGTGCAAAATTCCCACCTTATGCACTGGAATTGAGCTATTACCCGACACTGCTCCAATGGAGTAGCGCTTGATGAACTTGGAGTCTTTGGATAAAGATTGTTGATCTTCCTTTTAGAACAACGAGGCAGCTCAAAAATGATCCAAGGCTACCTTTGATCGCCATGTCAACCTTCGCTCATTTTGCGAAGGCGACCTCGTCCTGGCTTACGATATCGCTCATGATACCTTTGGCCATGGAAAATTTGAGTCACTTTGGCATGGCCCATACATCATTCAACATTGCCTCACCAAAGGCACATATATTTTGGCCTCTCCCAAAGGCCTCTCTCTCAAAGAACCTGTCAACGGGTTATACTTAAAGAAATTTTACGCTTAAACATAGTCATTCTACTTTAGGTTATTTCTTTTCTATCATTTTTAATCTTTTTTCCTTCCCTCACGTCTAAACTATCCTTTGTGCTATTGACAGATGCTTCCTCCACCAGCCTACCACATCGGTTACATCGACGGTGCCAGCTGTTGGACACAAAATCTCGCTTCGGCTGCTTGGGCTCTGTACACCCCCTCACATGAAATGCTCCATTCGAGCGGCATATGTTTGGGTTCAGCAACCAACAACCAATCCGAATACACCGTCGTCATTGGCCTCCTGGACGATGCCCAACATCATCGTATTCGTCACCTTATCATCTTCCTCGACTCTCAACTAGTCGTACTCCAGCTCAAAAATGTGTACCGCGTACGTGATCCTTGCCTCTTTCGCAAATACCTATAGGTTAGGCTTTTATCTCGACATTTTGATTCCATTACATTTACACATATTCCAAGACAATTGAATCAAATTACAGATAACCTAGCTAATATTGTGTTAGACTGGCATATATCACATCAAGCTACACATACATAAACATATAACACAAACCTGTCACAGCATATATATAGAATAGACGTCATCAAAACATTAACCAAAAACATGTAAACACCACATAAGTCTCAAAAATGTATACTCTTGTATATATAAAGGTCCACAGTGCCATCCAAATGTTTACATACAAAAAATACAAGTATCTGCAGGCCAATGCAGCACCTCGGTACAAAATGGGATCACTAGCCTATATACAAAAAAATATATATACATCAATGCCTAAGAGCACCACTCATGGTGCCTCTAGAGCACCACCGCCTGCTCTTCCCTCAGGTGGTGGCGGCCCACCACCTCCTACCCCAGGAGGTGGTGGTCCCCCCCCTACCAGCCCCTCCTGCCCCGGCGGCAGTCGTCCGGTTGTCAACGCAAAAGCCACTTCTTCTCGTCGTACTATGGCCCGCCATGGTGGCGGCACCCCCCCACACTGCTCCAGGAAAGCCTCATCCTGGATGTGAGACCATATGCCCTCAGGAACCTCTTGAACACCATCTCTAGATGACGGTGTATGTCCTCAAAATCCACTCCGGCAGCTTCCGGAGGAGCGTGTGATGACCCAACACCAGGGTCATCAAACTGGTGCCTCTTTGCTGCCCTCTCTGGCTTAGCTGGTCACACCGCGGCGTCCTCATGCCAACGTCTCTTTCCCTGCGGCGCTCTCTGTAACTCCACCTCGCGCCTGTGAGGTGTCACATCTGCACATGCAAACAAACACCAAATAGTATCAACATCTATATCATATACATAAGGAATGCTATCTCAAAAAACATAAAACATACATATCAACATCATCAAATCAACATACCTCGGTGGTCAAAAACCTCCCCTGGAGGTAGCACCATGTCTGGATCATCCCGGAAGTCAACCCCGACATAGGGGTACCGTAGTATCACCTGCAGCATCTGCCGCCATACCTATGCCGCCTCGACCGTAAAGAAGTGGCCACCCTCTCCACCACCATGGCGAAGCAACACAATCGACCACTACCTCAGTGGCGGCTCTCACGCCCCAGGCGCACCCAATAGAATCCTAGGGTGCAACATCGGCACCCTCTCCAGAAACCAGACCAACAAGATGGACCCGAAGGCAAACTCCCCCATATCCGTGGACCGACATTGGTCCAACTGCCCCACCATCCTCGCATGTAGCGTAAGCCCTCAGGCGAACTACTCGCCGACCAACACTCTCCCCATCACCATCAACTGGCCCCCATTGATCTGCTGGGTCACCAGTGACCCATATACTTTCACAATCATCGCTGCTATACAACGATGCGCCAGGGCATCTATCGACCCAATGCTCACAACCATCCCGGACATAAGGTTCTGACCTGAACAGTATCTCTGGCCAATGGTCGCTAGGGTCAGATCCCTCGGTAGCACCGGCTCCGCTGGTAGGGGAACACCCCGAAATGGGAGCCCAGTCAAGAAGTACACATCCTCCACCGCAGTGAAGGGGATCTACTCTCCTCGCATAAGGAAGCAATGTATCTCTAGACTCCACATCTGGATCAGGAACTGCAGGAGATACTTCTGCACCCGTATCAAAGGGCACTCAAAGAAATTTAGCAACCCACAGGCTGCCAAAGTCGCTCTCACACCTGGCTCCTCAATAGCCACGACGTCTCATAGCTGGGACCATTCCCGCTCTCGCCAACCCACTGGCATCATGTAAACTATCCACCTGCAGCCACAACAAAGAGTCTAATATTAGCCCACAAGACCATCAACAACATCACAAAGATCAATTTTACACCCGTCAACCTTGCCTCTTAGGCATGGTTGTTTCAACCCACAAGTGCGCACACATGCGCGCCTATCCACTACACAGGCGCGCACGTGTGTGCACCTGTTAGCTACACAGGCGCGCTCTCAGGTGCACTTGTTACCTGCACAGGCGTGCTCTCAGGCACGCCTGTTACCTACACAGGCGCGCACTAGTGTGCGCCTGTCCACGCCACAGGCGCACACAAATGTGCAGCTGTACAGCTGACAGGCGCGCACATAGTGCGTGCCTTTAATTACCTCACCAGTACCCCCATGCACGTCTATCCGATGGGTAGGCGCACACGTGTGTGCACCTACTTTCGGATCACCCACTCACGTGCGGCCCACATCCACAAAATACCTCTGTACATCCTCCGTACAGCCCCTGCCCAAAAAATGAAATTCTATTTCTATGCAGGATGATTAGACCACTAACCTGAAGCTCGCTAATCGTCAATCGGATGCCTCGTCCTCCCCGAATCTCCAAATCTCCTCTGAAAACTGCTCATCCAGTCACTATTGCAGCAGGTACAAATGAGGTGGCAATGTGGGCCCCTACAGCTATATATAGGCCTTTTTTCCAAACTTCCACTCACCATTCCGGGAGCCCACAGTGTTCATTTCTCGGTCCATCTTCAGCCACGGGATCAACATCTTGTCATCTACATCACAACAGTCCCTGGGCTTCTTTTCATCCTGAGCCCCCGGGGCACCATTTTTTTCATACCCTGGTAAGGTACGCATGCGCATATATTCAATTCTCTTTATATATTGTTCACATTGGGTATTTGGTTTTCATGTGTGTAGGTACTTGATCATCATACATCGGCACAACCCCTTCAGGTATATACTCAACACTGGCATGTAGTCTTTCCCTCTGTATCGCACTTACATTTCCAGTCACACCCTCTGACATTTGCCTCTAGGATCCCCATTCCCGGCTTTGCTGTACCCACACCTCCATTTGCATCTTCGATACTGTCACCCGGTTGCATTCTTACCCACATGAGTTGTCCCATTCATAGCACCTTTTGGCACTTCTGACACTCATGTTATTTTTCAAAACCCTTTAGGGATGGGAGTCCCAATAGTCTTTCATCATGTCGCGAATCAACCACATACTCCTTCTCCTCATTTTGCTAGCTTTCCTACATGGACTCCCATATTATCTCTTCACGTTTCTATTTTTTTACTGCACCTCCACAGTATCATGAACCCTCCATTTCATTCACAATCAGTTTGCCCATCTGCAAATCTACCTTCATTTCACCTACCTCATACAGAAACTCACCAATGGGGCCCCCACCCTTCATCGGTTTTCTGAGCAAATTATGCCCTACACGGGCCACCCATATCACACTGGGGCACCCGTTTCTGTATTTGTACACTTCTCCCCAATTATTCATTATTTATTGTACAAACACCTTTATTTCCTGTAATTACATTCCCTTTTTTGTCGTCACCTTTGGGCAACCTACTTTCCTTTTTGGCTGACCGCAACCCATGTCACCCTTGGTTGGAGAACTACTTATCATCTACCCTTGCTGGCATCGTCCATATCTTCAGAGTACCCCACAGTTCACTTACCTCTGCCCTCTGAATTTGTTCACCTTGTCCCGCCTCTGGCAAAACTTATCCTCGGTCTTGTCATCCCCCTGACACTCGACCTCGTTGAACAGTTGCGGCCAATTTTTCTCTCACACATACTCCAACCAAGGGCAGTCTGAGTCTTCCCACATCTTGACTTTATCCATGTACCTCTGCCACTTCCTCACCTTAGTAGATTTCATGAAGCCATTTTCTTATGGGAGTCGCGTTCCCCTTTTTGTCGACATCAACACAGTTTTCCAGAAGGGCGACAATATCTTAATTCTCATTATCCACTCAATGAGAGATCTCGGATGGCACAGGGTGAAACACCATTACTCCCTGTTGTCGTTGACCCCCATGAAATTCGACGCCAACACTTTCTCATGTTATGGTAGGTCTTACATTGTGACTATTGCAGTTAGTTCTTTTATTTGCCGAAGACCTCTGAACTTGGCAGGGCTATCAATGCCCACATAATCGCTACTACTTTTTACCGCGATCACTGCCTACTATTCAGAGTATGTTCATTTGCAGAATTATCTTCTACCTTTATGATGACCACCCCCGAGGGCTCTACAGTTGTCTACACCAACACTTCAGTCATCTTTTTCAGAGCTACATGACAAGAGCATGGGGCATGCCCGCCTCGTTTGTACATAGTTTTTTCTTTTACACATCTCATGGAAGGTCGGGTCCTACCGGTTCCTTTTTCCCTCCAACGGATCGCTCTAGACAATCCCACTATTGCTCTCTCTTAAAACAACATTCTCAGTAGAATAAACATTGATTGATTTCGGCTATACGTATGCTCCTAACCTCATCCATCAGGGGGCATCTGTTATCACTGAAATTTCATCCTCACATGGTTACAAGAACTCAGCATCGTCAAACAATGATGAAGTCATCCATGGACCTGAATTAATACCAAAGAATTCAAAAAAGGTCAAAAACTATACAAAGTAGTGAAAAATTGAAGAGCTCTATGCAGACATTGGGCACGTGCGCGCATGTGCGGAACATGAACGCATAAATCGCGCACAAGCGCACGATGCACGACTGTTATCGTAAAAAGCCGCGCACCTTCTAAACGATGCATTTATGAGAGTGGTCGGCCTCCCACCCACTTAAGGTTCATCTCCCAAGACGATTTGACCCTCAAATCTGGACTGGATCCGACTGGTGGGCTGGTCAAAGACCTAAGAATGCCCTAATTGGCCTCTTTTCACACTACAAAGCAGTTAAACAATAACCCAAATGAATGCTATAAAAAGACATGGAAGCACCTCATTTTCTCAAGGAATTCAAAGTAATGTTATGCTGCCTCTATTGTCTTGAGGACTCCATCCTTGTCAAGAGCATATTGGCACCATTACATTAGACAATCCACCTCACCCATTGAGTGGATTTATAAAGAGTTCTTTCATCATCATTTTCCATTTTTCTTTGTTGTAAGGAGAGCTAGCTAGTGGGGGTCCAAGAGCCCTCCCTTGGAGGAAGAAGGGACTCATAGTCCCCTTTCTTCTTGGTGATTTGTTTCACTAATAGATCAGCCTCAACATTGGTGACATGGGTCTTATGGTTCTTTTTGTTTCTATGTCCCTATTCTCATGAATTTAGTTGTTATTGCATTTCTTAGTTTAATTCTTAATTGTAGCTTTTATTTTCTTTCCCTAACTCTTTTCCTTGTAGTTTCCCTGCTCAGCAGACCCAACTGAGCTTGCAATCACCTCTATTTTTCTCACCAAGGTGACGAAAGAGGAACAACACCAGTACAACCCATGATGATACTGGAGGAAATTCAACAACCAGTAGTAGAGACCATGAATGTAGATATGCCATCAGCAACGCAGGAGCCACAAAACCAGGAAGTAGAAACCATGAAGGAGGTGCAACCAGAGAATATTGAAGAAGCTCCGAAATTCAATGTCATAGTGTCGAATCCGACAACAACAGTGGAGCCAAATGAGTCTCAAATGACCATCTCAGACCACCCAGTAGGGGAAACAGGTGAATATTTCTCAGCTTGGCTGGAATGGTATATAGAGGAGAAATTGGAAGATGTTTGAACTTCAAGCCAGCCACCACCGATGAAGAAAGATGAGATACATATACCCAGGTCACCTCACAAGAAACCTACAGTAGAAATCGTTCTACCGCTGTTAAACATGATTTTGGTCATCTTGGTGATGTATTAACAATGGTGAATTTAGTCTCCCAACAAGGACTTTTTGCCTGAGAAAAGTGGATCTTGTCTCCTTCCAAAAACATATTTTCAAAGTGAGTTCGTAGGCTGCATATGGCCTAGGGTACAAGAATCCCTCATTTTCACAGGCCACCTTCATCTAGGGTGCAAAATTCTCGCAGTTTGCTCCATACATAGGGTGCGAACCTGTTTTCAAGTTTGGAAAAGAGAAGAGGTCTCGAGGGTTCTAGAAGGGAATCTTCTAGAAAATGAGTTGGCATTCGTATAGTTGTCATTTTACTGACTTCTCATATTTTATGGGATCATCCTCATCCATGTAACCATCTCTCCTTCTCCTATATATTGAAATGTTTCTCATGGAAAAGGTTAAGCAAGATCAATTGAAGAATTGGTGAAGGAATTGTGTGAAGAACCCTACTTAGACAAAATCTTCGAGACTCTAGTTGGTCTATCAAGAGGAATTGGATCTTCTTCATGCAAGTACATAGAAAGTGTGTGTGTTGGAACCAAGGGTCACTGAAAGGAAGATTGCGACATCAAGGTGATCAGGTTGTATCTTCTACTTTCAATTAATATGATACAACGACATGTACCTTTCCCATAAAGTCATTCTTACTTTATTGTGTAATTCCTTGATCATATGCATAAGTTGATGTTGAATACATTGTGCTATCTTCACTTTGGTTGGTTTGTGTTGTCTTGGACTTGACCTCACGAGAGAACTGGAGCGAAGAGGGAGCAATAGAGACCTAAGGAAGCGATACAAAGGTATGTCACTTGTTCCTCCTTACTAGCAAATTCAATGATTGCAACTTAGGGAAAGCGTCATGTCCTATTCTGTTTTTTTCTAGATCCAGGTAGATCTAGGGAGATCTGTTAGTGTCCGCACCTAGTGATTAGTCCAATAACAAAATTGGCGACTCCACTGTGGATGCAACCCATTTTTTAGTGGTTTTTGGTGTTTTTCCTTGGCCATTTTCTCTTTCCTTACCTTTTTTCATTTCTATTAATCTCTGAGTCATCAGGGGACCCTGACAGACTCTCTGGCTCCAGAAGTCCCTTCAAAAACTGTGTTTTTTTCAAATTTTGCCTAGTTTCAATCATTCTCGCACTGAACCCTTTTATTGCATGTGAGAACTACTGGAGTTCGCACCCTACTGTGTAGTCTAGTGCGAACATCTCGCACTTTGCTTGTGGCTAGCCTGCGAGAATGCTCCATTCTCGCACTGTACACCATTGCTTGCCTAGGAACCCATTTTGCAAAATTTTTGGATTAAGGTTTTTGTATGCTTAGATGCCCATATTTTTATGTTTATCTGAAGAGACCTTCTTGGACCACTGATTGATTGTTTCTTGACTTCATATTTTGTGAATGATTAGTCTTTAGAAATCAAAAGCACTTCTTGTTCATTTTTCTCAAATTTCATCTCTCGACCTTTTCTTACTAAGGATATAATCTCTGATCCTAGAATCTGAGTGCTTGTTTGGTTGGGATCTAGTGATCAGTTTAAAATTTGGTATTTATTGTCTTTTTCAAACACCCATTGCTTGGAAAATTGTTTCCCTCGTGCATTTGAAAAGACTAGTCTTGTCTGCTTGTCATTTTTATCTTCATTGAAAGATTGGTTTGGGTTTTGTATGTTGCTTGTCATTAGTTATTGGTTTTCCTTAGTTCCACCACCATTGTGTGGTTCTTTTTGAAAAGTAAAAAACATTTTTCATTTTAAAAGAATTTTTTATCTTGAAAATATTGGAAATCAATTGTTGAAATAGAACAAATAGAGAATTGGGATTGATTTGTGACTTGTTGATAATGCATTTCAAAGAAGATTGTATATCGTAGTTCAAGATTGTTCCAGAAAACTTCTCTTTCCCTCCCGTAAATAGGATTCATCGAAGGAGAATTGATATCTTTCATTCCTATCTATGCATTGTTGGGTCAGAGTCTCACACAACATCGGTTTCATTTCCGACACCTTTGAGTAACAACAACCTTTAATAATATTGCGAAATTTTTAAAATTTTTAAAATTTAACTAGTAACTCTTTTCTAGGACTCTATTACACTAACATTAGCTAGGCTAGAGATTTGGAATAGGTAGAGAAATACACTCTCCAAAGCACAAAACAAACAATTGCACCTTGTGTGAAGGAGTGTCAAATTCCATTTGCAACATTTTGTCGTGGGAAGCCCTTCTCACACAAGGGTCAAACCCGAGGTCGTATTGGTATTGACAGAGTTACTCACCCCGATTTGTTGATATCGGTGTAGAGATTGCACTTATTATGGGGGTCACTTGGAGGTATACCCACAATGATGAGTGGAAGCCTCTCAAGCTGATTTCGAGCTAAATACCCTTCCCTTGCATGTGGATTGGACTATCGACTGTCCCCCCAGGATTTATTGTTGTTGGTGGTAACCTTAGTGGCCTATCTTCTTAGGATCTTACACAAGGTGACTATGAAGGGGAAAGTCTTCATGGTACCTAGAATGGACGTTGGCCAAACTCACTCGGGATCCTTGGAGGGTATACCCACGATTATGTGTGGGAGCTTGCACCAGGGTGTAAGTCCGTTAAGAAGGTCATCAATGTAACTTTTCCACCCTAGCCCAGCCCCTTCTTATCTTTTCGTTGCGACGTTGGATTTCATCACCAAATAGTGACTTCAGAATTAGAAGGTCTTGTTTGCTTGGTGTTGTTTCCTAGATTTTGTTTACTAGCACTTGTTGTTTGTTCACCCAAGTTGACCATAGAATTTTCTTTGTAAGTTTTTAACTCATTCACAATTGACCCTCCATGTTGTTCACATAGAATGCAGGGCTTACCCCCAGAAAATATGGAAGGTTCTCAACCCTTGCCTACCATCTCACCGTAGGGCTCTCCTCAATAGAGTGAAGTCCAAGACGTCACCACTCCAAAAGTGGAAAGAACTGACTCTCTAGAACGGTTCCGAATTTCCAATTCTCGAGAGGAATTTCGACTTCATCCCAACTCTAAGAGACATATTATGTGAGTGAATTCTTCCAGAGACTTAGTTGTTTTGTCTTCTGGATCACTGACTGGACCTTTTCCAGAACCTGAGGGCCAAGATCCTTTTTGGGCTACTGGCATTTTTAGACAGGATCTCTTTGGTTCAGGAGCGGGCATTGATATCACTGTCTCACCAACATTCCCTGAAACATCTGATCCAGACGCAGTACCTTTTAATACTACTTATTATTTTCTTGGAATAGAAGCTCCACGAGATGACCACATCTTGACTCTCCCTTTACAAATGGTCCATTACACAGATACTACGAGTCTTCACACCAGGATTATAGCAGTTAGACAAGATCCTATTGGCACACTTCTTTCACCTAGAGTCACCCCAACACTTCCACATGGGTACCATGCATTTAATGCCTCTATCCCCATTCCTACGCAAATCACATACGAAACCACTAGTGGTCCTTCTTCTTCTGGGCACTCTCCTCCCAGTTTCATTCTGACACTTCCTCTGCCCCCTTTCAGAGGACCTTTTCCATCCTCTATCGGTGACATTGATCCTAGTGGCACCATTCTATTGTTCACACCAAATTACCAGATTCCTGTTGGTGGACAATTTCACCAAGGCGGTTTGACTCAACCCCCCTTGCAGGGAAAATCCCAATTGGAGCCCAAATTCCAATTGGAACACAACCCCCGATTGGAACACAATCCCTGATTGGAGGACAACCCCCACCAAACCCACCCTATGGAAAAAACATACCTCCATCCTTATCCCAGTATTGGAATCATTTGATACAACATAACCCTCAATCGACTAGGGGGAAACAGCCTCCAGCTACATCTGTTATACCTCCCGGTATAGGCCAACCATATCTAGGTACGTCTAATCCTATTTGGGGCTCGAACACTCAACCCTACGCCCCCATTCAAGGGTACAACCCTATGAGTTACTTGCCTCCACAACAACCAATGAATCTGCCTGGATCTTCGCATTATATGAAGACCGCTTATGGCCCCACTAGTTTGTCGACGGGACTCCCTCCCCAAAGCCACCAATACCCGCATGTGAAGATACAGTTACCTTTCTTGGCCACTCTGGACCTACCATATCTGTCGAGGATTTTAAATGATCCAATGTGTCACTCTCCCCAATGGACCTCTATACCAGCCAAGCTACTATCTGACATCCCTAAATTTGATGGCAAAGCGAGAGAGGACCCGAACAATCATGTCATGACTTTTCACCTTTGGTGCTCATCAACTCCTTGATGGATGACTCTATTCGTTTACGCCTTTTTCAACGAACTCTCATGGGTTCTGCCGTGAAGTGGTATATAGAATTACCACGAGGTTTCTTCGTCGACTTCAACACCCTCACTATGGCTTTCCTCACCCACTACCAGTTACCGATCCACTATGAGACAGGGATTGAGATTTTGAGTTCTTTCAAACAAAATAAAGCCACTCATATCTCTGATCACATTCATGAGTGGCGACGAAGATGACGTCTCATCAAAATCGAACTTCCCGATCATTTGATGGCATAGTGGTTCACAAAATCCTTTGTGAATGACATTGGTCGTGACATCGCCATGGGTGGAGTTGTCACGGAAGAACAGGCCATTAGTAGTGCTCAATACCTTGACCGTGTTTACTCACAAACGAGTACTCTTTATGACTTACTCCCTGATGCACCTCGTCCTTCCACTTCTGCCACTTCAACTACTCCTACTGCTTCTCATGCAACCAACGATGTGATTGGCACTTTCCATGCCCAACCACATTCCACCTCAAGCAACAACCCCAAACCCATTTCTTCTAATGTTCAAAATGCTCCGTCTCCTACCCCTCCCACCGACAAGACTTCTGAGGTAAATGTTGTTCAGTCTAACCCCACCGATAAAAACAAATCCAGAAAAGGAAAGGGTAAGAATAAGGAGTATAACAATACTTCACAAGCAAAGAGAACCAAAACACCACCTATTGACGATAGGGACAAGCGCAAACCCCGATACGCTTGTCTTATCTGTGGTGATGATCACTACATGAAGGATTGTCCATGATGATCCGAGGTTACTAATTTCCTTCAAGGGGCCCCAAAACGAACCGCTCCGGTCGTTTTGTCACAACCCTTCCCTTCTCAACAACATGCCCAATTGGTCATTCACGACCAACTATCCCCCTCCACTACATCTTATGTTTTAATGTGTACAGGTGATTCAAAGCAAAGTGACATCACACTTATCAATCGAGCCAAAGATTATTCTCCCTCTAAAGAGAAGGTTGATGTTATACCTCCTTCATTGGTCCAACCATCTCCCATGACTCCACCTACCAATGGTCCTCTTCATCTCGAACAACCGAGCCTCGACACAGTTCTTTGCCCTCCTCCAAAGGGCGTCATTCGGAAATTGGCTTTCAATCCTCATGCTCATGTTGCCCAGAACTACAACATTGTTGAAGATCTGGCCCAAGCACCATCCGCGATGTCAGCCCTCGAAGTCCTTCAAAGTTGTGCCATACAACGGAAGGCACTGTTGAAATTTATCGGTGGAATCGACCCGACGGATACGAATTTAATAATTTTTGACTTGGAAGATCACATTCCAGGGTTACCCCCTCAACATGAATTACAAATACAAGTGATTGTCTCCGACAAAAACATTTGTAGAACTGTTATCGACGAGGGTGCCTCGACATGTGTCATGTCTATTACCTGTTGGAAAGCCATCGGCTCTCCCTCTTTGACTGAATCCCATAACACATTTAAAGCCTGCAATGGTTCTGGTTTTAAGCCTTATGGTGTCCTTCCTTCGTTGCCAATCATGTTAGAAGGAAAAATGGTCCAAGTTGAAGTGGAAGTCTTTGACGTTCCTCTCGATTACATCCTTCTTCTTGGCCATAGTTGGATTGATTCCATGTACGCAGTTGTGTCGACTCTTTTTCATGTTGTACATTTCCCACATCAAGAAAAGGTAATTACCGTCGACCAATTAGCCTTCTTTAACTTGGATACGCATACTGGCAACATATCGTTCATCACCAAAAACCCCCCCGGATACGAGAACGTCAGTGTAGGTCTTCTCAAAGACTCTTCGTTAATGGGTACCTTCCCCATTCCACCACCCGATGTTCCACACCCATCTGTCACTTCAATCAACATGATCTCCACCTCGACTCACGAAACCCCTGCATCTCACGACCCATGGATGGTACCCGACCCTGACGATCATTTTCATTACGGTGAAGAAATGCCTTTGAGTCCGGTCAAATCCACCTATTAGGCCATTCAATCAGCAACCCCTTCTACCCCCTCTCTTGGTGATTTATCTCCATATCCTTTCCACGTCATTTTTCCCATGGATGAGATGATTATGTCTGTCATGGAAGACACCCCCTGGAATGACGGACATCACCATTCCATCCTCTTCTTGGAACAAAACACCATTGAGAGATACCAACGGATCTCGACCCCGTCGACCGTTGTCGTCATTTCAACCATTCTCGAGTCCACACATGATGTGTTTTCCAAAGGGAACTTAAGCAATATCTCACCCACTCTTCCCCTCGAAATATCCATCAAACCTGGAATTGTCGAAAATGTGCATATCGGAGCTTCGTGTTCCCCTGACAAAATCATCACCTACAAGTTACTTTTCAAATAATTTTGTGTCGTCTTCGCCTAGAGATATGAAGAAATGTCGAGTATTGACCCCGACATTGTGATACATGAGATCAAGACATACCCAGACGCTAAACCCGTCCGAAAACGCCTTCATCCAGTTCACCCACATAAAGCGACCGCTATCAAACTTGAAGTCGAGAAAATTCTCAAAGACAGCTTTATTTACCCAATGGCCCTCACTAACTGGGTTTCCAATCTTTTCCCGATCGACAAGAAACAAGGCACAATCCACGTGTGCGTTGATTATAGGGATATTAACAAATCTTGTCCTAAAGACAACTTTCCTACCCCCTTCGTCGATCAAATTGTCGACGATTGCGCTGAAAGTGAAATCTTCTCTCTAATGGATGGTTTCTCCGGATAAAATCAAATCAATATTGTTCCTGAGGATCAACACAAAACCGCTTTTATTTGTCCTTGGGGTACTTTTGCTTATCAAAAACTTCCTTTCGGTCTTAAAAATGCTCACGCAACTTTCCAATGCACTATGTATTATGCCTTCCATGATATCAAGCACATCGTGCAGCCATATCTTGATGACTTACCCACTCACTTCATGCACCGGGTCGATCATCCAATCCACCTCCGATCCATTTTCCTCCGATGTCGGTTTTACCATATACACTTGAATCCTCACAAATGTGTTTTCTGCGTAGAATCCAACCAACTTCTAGGCTTTATCGTTTCATGTCAAGGGATCAAGGTAGATCCTTTAAAGGTCAAGGTGATTCTCAATCTCCCTCCTCCTTCTTCGCTTCACCAATTACAAAGTTGGCAAGAGAAAGCAAACTTTCTTCGTCGATTCATCCCGAACTATGCCAAGATAACTCTTGGATTTATGCGACTACTCAAAAAGGGGTCCGATTTCATATGGGATACCATCGCAAAAAAAGATTTCAAAGCTCTGAAACTGTCCCTGACATNNCTACCTCGCAACCTCGGATTACATCATCGCTATGGTTCTTGTCCAGGATGATGACTCTCATGATGAACATGTTATCTATTACTTGAGTCGAAGTCTAACGCCTACCAAAACCAAGTATTTACATGTCGAAAAACTAGCCTTGGCAGTTGTCCAAGCAGTTCAACGTTTCTGGCACTATATCCTCTCTCGCAAGACTACGGTAATTTCTAACTACAACCCTATGCAACACATTCTCACACATCAATTTCTAGGGGGAAAATACTCCAAATAGATCGTGATACTCTAGGATTTCGACTTGGAATTTGAACAAGCTAAGTCCAAGAAGTCCTTAGTGTTTGTCGAGTTGATATGCGACTTTCCCTACTTTGAAATGGAAAATGTAGCAGCCGATTCATTACCCGATGAATCCATTTTCCTAACTAGTTTCGATGATCTTTGGTACAAATGTATCATCATATATCTTCAAACCTAGAATTTCCAGCCCAATTTTTCTAGTATTGACCGACGTCGAATACACTACCAAGCCCATCAGTATATTATCCTCGGCGATACTCTTTATCGTTGTGGGATTGACTCAGTTTTTCGATGCTGCCTCACATTTGACGAAGCTGAGAAATCCTTAAATGAATGTCATTCTAGATCCTGTGGTGGTCATATGTCTGGGTATGCTACTACCTAGAATATCTTATGAGCAGGGTATTTTTGGCCTTCTTTATTTAACGATTGTATAATTGTCGTCCAAAAATGCCACGCTTTCCAGACCTATAACCATACAATTCGGTCACATCCTGCTCCTATTCACCCAGTGGTCTCCATTGGTCCCTTTGAGAAATGGGGTATCGATTTCATGACAATTCACCCCCACTCGGTCGGGGGGCATGGATACATTATTGTAGCCATAGACTATTTTACAAAATGGGTCGAGGCGATGCCGACATTTGACAATACCAGAAAGACCGTAGCATTATTCATTTTCAATCACATCATAGCTCATTTTGGTGTTCCTCAGGCTATCGTCACTGATCACGGTAGCCACTTTAGAAACTTCATGACATCCAAACTCACTGAAATGTTGGGTCTTCTCCATGAAAAATCAATGCCCTATTACCCACAAGCCAACGACTAAGTCGAAGAAATTAACAAAGTTCTCATAACCATGCTTCGACAAATGATAGGGATTCACAAAACAAGTTGGCACACAATGTTGTTTTCAACATTGTGGGCTTATCGGGCGTCCGTTAAGTCTTCTACCGGGTTTACACCATTCCGATTAGTCTATGGTTTAGAAGCCATCCTCCCGATTGAATGTGAGATACCCTCCTTAAAACTAGCCGTCGAACTCCTACCAAACACTTCTATCGAGGAAGAACATATGTTGTATATCATGTGATTAAATGAAACTCGATGCGATTCTACCCTAGTCATAGAAGCCCAGAAGAAACGTGTCAAGGCCCAATACGATAAACATGTCAAGCCTCACGTTTTCTTCGAAGGAGATCTGGTTCTCCTTTATGAACAAGATCAGGATATGCTAGGAGCTGGAAAATTTGAAACCATGTGGCGAGGTCCTAATATCGTTAGACGAGTTTTGGAGAAAGGAGCATATGAGTTAGTAGATTACGATGGTATCCCTTTGAGTGAACCCAGAAATGGGTTGTACTTAAAGAAGTATTATGTCTAAGATCACCTGTGCAAGAGTACTTGTATTTTATTGTATCATACTTCTTGTGTGTTACTGTGGTATTCTTTTTTCGTTATCTGGTCTCTGCCCTTATGTTACGTTGTGTTTGGTTTCCATATGTCGGAGTCTTCGCTACCCCACATTGGCTTCACTGATGGCACTAGACGTAGCACTCAGAACCTTACTTCTGCTGCATGGGCAATTTACGCCCCTACAAACGAACTTATCACTCTACAAGGTGTGTGTCTTGGTCGTGCGACCAACAATATTGCAAAGGATAGAACCATTATCGAATTGTTGATTGATGTTATCTCACTTGGTATCCATCACTTGGTTGTATGAATCGATTCGAATATAGTAGTACTACAGTTAAGTAATGTCTACGCTATTCGAAGTTCTACTTTATTACGGGTATATTTATGAATTTGCCTCTTGGAACGTTATTTTGATTATATTGAGTATCAGCACATTCCTAGATGTCTAAATACATTAACTGATGCATTGGATAACTATGTATTAGATATACATTTGGGTCATTTATAAACCAATCACATCACATGTATCACACAACACAAGATAAGCCAGTAGAAGACATATATATGTATATAATGATCAAAACATTTTAACAAAAAATTTCTGTCCAAGAACCAAAATTTCAAAATCTGAAGCTCATAGCTTCTACAAAGTAACATCATGGATGACGCTCGTGATAACACACGACTTCCCAGGCAACCCTACGAAGTAGTCGACCAATAGACTCTGACACGCCCACCGTATGGCACTAATAATACCGAGGGACCTCTCCGATAGGCATGTCCGGAATGTCAGCAGTCAACCCCTCTAAGTTTTTCTCCACTGCCTCATAATATTTAGCGTCCCATCATGGCACTAGAGCCACCTCTCCTCGTCGCTAAATAGGAGAGGTACCCGGAGGTCGATAAGGCCCCACGTCTGTGTCATTCAAAAATGATTTTTGATTAGTTCTTGGGCAAACATAAAAACATTTGTATATGATGAAAATTACAAAAACATTTAAAAGAACAAAATGTGTACTTCTTACTTAGATATCCCCACTGAGCATCCTCAGTTAGGGCCAAGTATGGATCTCCTTGAAAATCCAACCCGGCATAGGCATAATCATCGACCATCATCATCTGCGGCCACAACCAGTCAAAGAAGGAATCATTGTATTTGATGATTGGCCCAGCTACATGTCGAGCCATGAGGTTGCACCACCTCAACATCCCCGAATCCTCTGGAGCCGATAAACCCCACTCAACCTACAACCTTAGCAAGGGAACCCTCTCAAGAAAGAAGGATACCAAAAGTGATCTGTACCCGAATTGCTTCAGGTCACCTTTCCTGCATTTTGTCAACTGCCTCTTTATGCTACGAAGGATTGCTTCTGACCAGTTAAAGACCCGAGGCTCAGTACACTATATGGCGTACTGAAAATATCTATGGAGAGCCATGTGTGGAGTAGCGCTCCCAGCCATACGAGAAATGGTGAACAGGATAGTGCGAAGGGTCAAATCCTAGACCCCCCAAATGGCCACTTTTCCTTTGCTTCTTTCTGCCTCTGGAACACAATACTGAAGGAAATACTCACTCATAGGAAGCCCACCACCTCGGCGACTGGTCAAGCTAGTGTGGTACCCACGCCATGACAGTCCTGTTAGGAAATAAACATCCTCGATATCCAAGGACAATGTGTGGACCCCCACGTGGAATACTTGTTGGTCCACGTCCCACATATGAATGAGGTACTCCAACAGCTTGACTTGGTCCCTCATACCCGAGATCCGAAAGAATTTCAGGAGACCATAGTCTCGTAAAGTGGAAATGGTGCCCAAGTCATTCCTGGAAATAGCATCATCTTCTTCATGCTCTCTTTCATGCCACTCCAGAACCATCGTGACGGTCAAATGCCTGCACAAGAACCATAAGAAGAGGGTCAACAACTCTTTTCAAGCCTTGGCACATTTTTCATTGAGAAAAAATCAAAGCAAATTTTCATTTTGTGGTTCTTGTAGGTGCCTCTTTAGCACATTGCGAGGTTCTCGTAGGTGCCTTTGGGGAAACCTTCGAGAATCATGTATTCTCGCAAGTCCCGTATGGCTAGCTTGCGAGAATGCCTGGGCGCAAATTTTGGCCCTAAAACAAACTCAAAACTTGAAATTTGCCAATGAAAACAAAAAATTGAACCATGAAAAGGTAGAAGACAGGGAGCTTACCTCACTGATGGAGACGGTTCGCCAAACAGTTTCTCGTACCTTCCGCAATCGAGCACTGAATTTCAAGGGAAAAAGAGGGGTTTTGGTCTAAAATCTTGGCAAAGTTACAGTGACTATGGTAAAAGAACTTTTACCCACTTATATTTACTTTTTACCCTTTTGGTTGATTTTTATAATTGTTTTATTCAACAAACCTAATGCCTAATAGCCCTATGAGTGTGACTTTTTGCAGATATGATGACTTCGAAGTCCACAAACAGGAGTACGGATATTTTCTCTTTTTCATCACATGTTTAATTATTTTTTATGGTTTTTAGACAAAACCTCGAGCTTGGTCTTTGTTCGTTCTCATGCTCGAAAATACATGAGAACGTAATCGAGCACACTTTTATCACTTTTTCGGGCTCATAAAGGTTATATGAAAAAGGAACCCCCTGGAGTCCTCTTTAAGCTCTTTTCAGACTCTCTAAACATAAAAATATTGTCGAGCGATCTTGCTATTTTCATGCTCGTTAAAGTATTTGAAGAAAGCATCTGTTGGGCGATAATTTATCTCTTTTTCGGTCTCATCAGACTACTTTACGAAAAAGGAACTAAGAGAGTTCTCTTTTGAGTGTTTTTCTAGACTCTATAATCATGAAAAACCTTCGAGTTTTCTATCTTTGGACTCATTAAACAAACATTGAAAGACTCGTAATGGGACCGAACCACTCCTTCCTAGGGTTCGTTAAACAAACATTGAAAGACTCATAATGGGACCGAAACACTCCTTCCTGGGGCTCATTAAACATACTCCGAGGGACTCGTCCGAAGGATGATCTTACATCAACAAGCATATGTTATCCTCCTCAAGCTTGTGTAAAAATAAAGAGTTACTCGCCAGAAATGGTGGGGGAAAATTTGGGAAAGGGATTTGTTTTCGTATTCATATTATTGGCAGTAAGTGTCACTCTTGAACATGACACCTCCTATTCGTTATTTGAAGCCGGTTTGGGAAATCCATTTGTCTCTCATTTGACTTGCCACAAGGTCATATCCTGAGTCATCTCTGATTCAGTGCTGCCAAATCACTTGTCGTTTCATTCATATGTTCAAGAGAAGTTCATCTGAAACCTCTATTGAGTCGGCCATTTGCAGTCATCCATTCTTACCGAGTCGGCCTTCCCTGTGTCCATATCCATCTATATTCATACTTTGTTTCACCTTCAAAATCTGTTACTCATTTTGTGTCATTGATGGGGGATACATCAAGGCCTTTCTGTGATGAGCTTTTTTCTGTCAACTCCAGCTCATTATCCAGAAACAAGACTTAGAAATTATTTGGTACCTTGGAACTTGCATGCCTCAATAGGAGGTTCTCTCGCTTCCAATAGTGGGTTTTCATCATTGACCCCTGATCGGGAGATTCCATTGAATGTTCGACCTCAGCTCATTTATTCACATTCATTGGATTGTACTCGTGTACCTTGGGAGTCATTGACATTAATGGTGATTTCCATCGCACTTGTTAACATTTGCATCATTGACTAGTAATCAAGTGGTTTCTACCATGTTCGACTTCGACACATGTAATCTCATGGTTAGATTCGTACTTTCAGGTGATGGGATTGAAGACCCTGGGTTTCATCTTTTTGACCCAGGCTGCAATGGAGTATGTACGATTTTCATCGACACATCGATCCAATTTGTATGTCTTGTGGCTATGTCGTCTTAATTTGAATCTTCTTGCATGGATCCACAACGTATTCTTGGTGGCTATGCGATATTTTGACAACATGGATCCACGGTGTATTATTGGTGGACATGACCCATGTTCATGATGTCATCCATTTGTGATCTGAGTATGGGGATGCCTACCTCAGAACTGGTATTATATTCTGTAGATGCTTGGTTGTTTGCAGGATTTCGATCAGGTGTACTCCTGGTTTCCGACACACACATAAAGTTTACAAAGTATTTAGGCTATCACTGATTCCGGACTCATACCTTGGGGGGCATTCTGTTACACATGATTTTGGTCATCTTGGTGATGTATTAACAATGGTGCATTCAGGCTCCCAACAACGACTTTTTGCCTGAGAAAAGTGGATCTTGTCTCCTTCCAAAAACATATTTTCAAAGTGAGTTCCCAGGTTGCATATGGCCTAGGGTAAGAGAATCCCTCATTCTTGCTGGCTACCTTCATCTAGGGTGTGAACTTCTCGCAGTTTGCTTCATACATAGGGTGCGAACCTATTTTCAAGTTTGGAAAAGAGAAGAGGTTTCGAGGGTTATAGAAGGGAATCTTCTAGAAAATGAGTTGGCATTCGTATGGTTGTCATTTCATTGACTTCTCATATTTGATGGGATCATCCTCATCCATGTAACCATCTCTCCTTCTCCTATATATTGAAAGGTTTCTCATGGAAAAGGTTAAGCAAGATTAATTGAAGAATTGGTGAAGGAATTGTGTGAAGAACCCTGCTTAGA